>JANAVB010034420.1:3175674-3453135 GCA_029216955.1 Iris pallida
TCATTAGCTACATGGACAATGTTGTTGACTCCATATGATAGTTGTTGTCCCTCAGAAGGCAGTAAAAGGCCAGCATTAGCTGATTTCCTAGCAACTCGTCCGGTACCAGAATCTTCTAAACTCTACGATGAAATTCCGGATGAAGTAGTGGAGTCTAACACTGCAACTAAGAAAATTCCCATTTGGTGAATGTTCTTTGACGGTGTATCAAGAACAGGACCTAAAGGAAATATCGTGGCAAGTGTAGGCATCGTGTTTGTGTCATCCGACCATCTGGTTATACACCATGCATATCTCTCATGGAATCCTGTACTAACAACATGGTCGAATATAATGCCCTACTGATCGGCCTTTAACTGGCAAAACAACTTGGAATTGACTATCTAGAACCTTACGGCGATTCTAAGCTAATAGTTAGTCAGGTCCGAGGGGACTATGAAGTTCGTTATGAAGACATCATCCCATATCACAAAGTGACAATCGAATTGGCTTCTACTTTCGCTGGATTCTTCATCAAGCACGTGCCTCGACTACAGAATATAGAAGTAGATGCTTTAGCCGGTCTTGCTGCTTCCTTGACCGTCCCTACCAATACTCAGTATTAGATCACAGTGTCTGGTCGAGAGCTATTCTGTGTGAAAGATGCCTTGCATATTCATCACAGCTATGCAACAGAAACAAACATCGACGTTAAAGACTGGAGATTTCCTTTCATAGACTACGCCATCTACGGAATCCTCCCTGAGGACCCAAAGGAAGCAGTGTCTATCCAAAGGCAATCCCTTAGATTTTACTATAATACAGCTACCAAAATGCGGTACCGACGCTCTTACGATGGGCTACTCTTACGATATTTATCAGACACAGAAGCCAAATATGCACTCCGTGAGGCTCACCACAGAGTTTATGGTACACATCAACCAGGCCCCAAATTACAAGATTGTCTCAGACGAATGGGTTATTATTGGCCTTTTGAAGCCTGGGGTATGGACGTCATAGGCCCAATCAACCCGCCATCCTCCAGAGGATATCGGTTTATCCTAGCTATAACTGATTACTTCTCCAAATGGACGGAAGCTATACCACTTATCGAAGTAAAGACGTCGAACGTGATCAGTTTTATCAAACATTACGTTATCTACCGCTTCGACCTACCTTGCAGGATTATCCATGATAATGGTCCACAATTTGCGAGCTAGCTGTACACTGGCGAGGCATAAATTCTCGGTAAAGTGACTCCGGATGTACTTACGGTTTTGAATACCCTAGAGGCAACATCCTATGTTGACACATGTCTATCAAATTTCCAAATCGATTGGTGCCTTAATCCTAACTACCATTTTCTCAATAAATTGGTTGTTCTTTTCTTCCCTCCATATCTTCCTATCTTCGAATCGTCAACTTTTAAACCCAATTTGATTTCCTTCCACTTGGTTCATAATCACACCTAGATTATGATTCTATGATCGTGCCTAAATAATTTTGTTTAACTAGTTGTTCGTACCAAGATGATTTCAATTTTGATCGATCTTAAATAATTTTTATTTTATTTTATCAAAACTGAATCATAACCGTGCCTATAATTTTGACTTAATTATAGCTACAGCTTATATCTTCATTCCAACTATGATCATGACTAATTTGATCATGTTCATACTCGTGCCAATTTTTCAAATTTTGGATCACGCTTGGATGACTTGCATGATTAACCTCGATCGTGACTGCATCTTAGTGTATCTAATTGATTTAACCAAGTTTAGATCTTGAATGTCGACCATGCCCATATAAATCCAATAGTAGTTAATCGTGTCTAACGACTTTTCTTGTTTAATTAACCCTATTTCGATTATGTCCATGACCATAATAACCAGGTCCTGCTGACTATACTTTAATCGTGTCTCGTGGTATCTTTTCTTAAAAGTTCGATTCCATTCACGATCTAACTCTAATTTGATCATTGATCATACTATTTCTTGATTATGTTTTTAAAGGGTGCCTAACTACATCCTTTGAAACTTCGATGACCAATTTTTCTAAGGTGGGTAGAGCCTTTGATTGATGAAGTGTCCTTATTATTCTTAACTTTTGTCGAATTTCTGAAAACAATTAGAGCATATTTCAAGATCGCAGCCAAAGGTTCTAATACCAAACCATACCTATTTACCCTTCCACTACACCCTAGCTGGTCAATGCTTTCATTATAGAATTTATTTTATTTTATTATAAGCATTTTCTTCTTTCTTTCCTCTTCTTTTCATCTACTTTTCAATATTTTCGTTATCGTAATCTTACCATACTTTTCGCTGATCAATCAAGTCTATCTATCTTGGTAGGCCTTAAATTCGAGGACGAATTTATTTTTAAGGTGGGTAGATTTCTAACCCCTTCCCAAAATTTTCTAAAATTTTTATTACTGTATTTAAAGGTGATTTTGCCGAGACTTCCTAAAGAAATATTTGTTTGTCGGCTTTCTGAAACTGTTTAAAAACTCATGGTTTGAAGGTATTAAATTATTTTAATTAATTTTGTATTTATTCTTGAAATTTTAGAAGACGTTTTGATCATTAATTTAGACTTCCAAATGATTTAATTTCGAAAATGGATTTTAGAATTATAAATATTTTATATACAAAGATTTGCTAATTTATTTTCAAATATTATGATTATTTTGAGATAGTATGATAAGCGATTGTTTAAGCTTGGAATTATATGCTTAAATCATTCGATAACACTTGATGTTATTCTGAAGAATTATATTGATCGCTTATTGATTTGGGATTGAATTCATACGAGTTAAATTATTTGGTAATAATATAATAATTTTAATTTATTATTGCACTCGTTTACAAGTAATGCGATTGGACCAAACCGCATTTGAATTCAATTTGATGTATGTAAAAGTTATCCATTAGAATTTGAATTATTTGATAACGCTAAATACCCGTGTAAATTATTATTTGTAATCCTTACATGGAATTCGAGTAGATTAAATTCGTATCTAAATTCTATTTAAATAAAGGGAGGATTTATATAATTTGAATATATTAAAAGTTTGCTAAGACCAAATATTATTAAAGTTTCTTGATAATATATTATTAGCATAACCCATTACTGGATTGAGATTTCCATGTATAAGGTTTAGATTAATAGTTATTATCGAATATATATTTTAAATATTATTTATATGCTCAAGGAAATATATTCGTTTTAAAATAAGTCATTTGATGGCAATGAATATTATTCCATAATAAGCTATTGGATGCATTTGAATTATATGATTTAAATCGTCCAATAAAATATTAAGCAATACTTTGAATTATAATTCCTATCAAATATCATATTTTAGATTGGATTAATTATGTTTAAATAATTATTTGAAATTTAATTTATGAGAAGACTATCTATTGGAATTTAAACTATTTGCTTTAGTTGGAGGATTGAATTGTACATGGAACTTACAATAAGTTTTCTTTTAAATTGGTATTCCTATCTACTCCTTTAAATTATTTTATATATATCCAATCCCCCATCAATATATAGAAGAAGGATATAGGGAAGCGGCAATTAGAAAGCTATCCCCACATTAATTTGCCGCCTACCCATACCCGTAGCAATCCTCCATCCCCGATAACCACAACCGCGGCCACCGCTGCAGCCTACAGAAACGACCGCCGCGCGCCGGATCTTCCCGAGCCACAGCCGAACACCAGTAATCACCACCATCATCACAGGAAACATCGTGTCCGGACCCGTGTGTCTGTGTCTATCCCGTCTTATTCCATTAAACATTACAAACCGGTTCGTGTCGGACACACCCGACACGAACAGTACCATCATCCATATCAACATCACACCACCATCTCCCCTTACCTTCCGCGTCACCTCTGTGCCATGTCCCGGCATCTCGCGCAACCTAAAGTGCCGTGCCGGTGTCCGCTGCTCGACCACCCCGTCCTCTGGCAAAATCGCAGAGCGCCTGGTGACTACGCCGTGTCCCCGCGAGCCGGGACCCATAGGCCGCAGGCGTAATGCTCTGCCGCCGCCATAAGATAGCCTCCGCCTCAACGTCAGATGAGAGCCACATGCATCTTCCTTCCGAACGAATGACTCTGGCCTTGCTCCACCTTCTCGGCAAGCCGTCGTGCCCTCGTGCTTTCCACGACAGCTACTTTCCCCGCATCCGGTCATCTCCGCGCCGTAGCCGAGGTCCATCACCTCTCCTCGACTCTCCCCAGCGCCGTTCGTTGCTGCCCACTCCAGATGGCGATCAGCCTCCAGAGGTCCACCCTCTCCGCCGAAACCCCGTGCGGCCACTGTTATCTGGCAAGCTCGAGCAACCGCGCCTCCGGCCGCGGATCTCCAACGTGCCCTAGCCGAGCTTTCACGGCAGCCTGGGTTTCCGGCCACATCACCACGCCTCTGCAGCTGAAATACGGTGCTCTCCGTCGGAGCCCCCTCCTGTCGTGCGTAGACCGCGCGAGCAAGCTCGCGCCGCCCCGGCTAATGCCGCCCCTCACGTCTAACTTCTTCCAGCACCAGGCACGGTTGAATCCCTCCGGAGCCGCTGCCGTCCTCCTTCGACGCTTGCCACCAGCGCAGCGCGCGTGCCGACGATCTCATGTTGCCATAGCACGGTGAATCTCTGTCGACCTCTCGATTCCTCCACTCATCTCCTTCTCTTTCTCGTGTGTTGGAACAAAATGTTTCCTAAATGATTTTCTCTCTCTTTCCCTTTCTCTCTGTTTAATCTTGACTTCTCTTTGATTGTTCATTTTATTAATTACAATATTCTATGGGAGAACAATGGGCAGCTATTAGTCATTTAGTTAGGCTAAGAGTTGAGTTCAAAGCCCATTAGAAACATTAGTATAGGATTAAGAGTTTCTAATATATGTGGTATTTGTAGAAATATATAATTAGGGCTTCTGTATGTATAGGCTTATATATTAGGCTCAAAAATAATATTTTGGGGTTATATTATGTACTTACTATGATGGTTTGTTTACAAAGTTATATTTGATTTCTTATATAAACTATAAGTTTAATAATAAGTTTTAGCCAAAGCCCATAGGCTTTAGAAATATTTTCTTTGTATTAATATAAATAGTTTTGGGCTATTTGTTAAATACATATGTACATATATTTAAATACAATTGAATTTAATATATGTACATATATTTAAATACTTATATATATATATATATATATATATATATATATATATATATATATATATATATATATAATATATATATATATATTAAGATTTGATTTTGAATTTTTGGAAATTTATAGGTGTATATATAGATATTTACATATATAAAGAAAACCTTTGTTTTGATTAACTTATATATTTCCTTAACAATTAAAAGTAATCCTATATTAAGACATATCCTACGCTAAATTTGCCATCCTAATCCCCTGCAACTCATATACACGAGATATGGAGAGTATATGGCATGTCATCATTCTCCCATCATTATATTTAAGGGTAAACCGAAATATACAAGGAATTATATGCTACAATATCTACGTCACTAATTAAACCTAAATATGATGATAAGAAAAGATTATAATAAATCTTTACTAATAGATGATATATATATCGAGTCAAAGCCAAACTACATAGTACCGTGATATATATATATATATATATATTATATATATATATATATATATATATATATAATTATATATAATATATATATTATATATATATATATATATATAGCAGCAGATGTCTAACCATCTCCTCCCATAAACCTTCCATTCCATCCCTGCATGCCGCGACATCTCCAACCAAACCGACCTAGACAACAGAGACCACCCGGAAGCCAGGCCCCCGTCGGTCCTCAGCGCAGCCACTGGCATGGCCGTGGAATCACGCGTACACCCAGACCGTACTCCAACCGTCACAACCGCAGTGCCGCTACGGGCCACCGTCGGCCAGCCAGAGCCGCGCAAGCCGTCGGCCGAACACTCCTAGCCGTCCCTGACAAGTCCGCGCACCACCGTACGGGCTGTCGCTTTCAGCAGTGCTGTTGCCGCCCTCCTTGGTGCCTCTGCTTCCTTGCCGAAGCTTCTTGCTGTGCACCCCTGGCCTCATCTCACCCACATCACCAGCATCAACATGCCACCTTTACTACGGCCATCACCCCACCATGGCCGTAACCTCTCTGACCGTCACCCTGCAACGATAGCGTCATCGACTTCGGCACACTCCTCTCATGCCCATTGCGAGTTCGCACGTGTAGCCTCCCTACATTGTTTGCCGAGTTCTCGGGTTGCTTCGATTTCCCGTTCTCTGATATATGTGGAGATAAGATTGTCGAAGAAGAAGCAATGGAAGGAGAAGATGGTGGCAGTTGTAGTTACAGTACCCACATGGTACTGTATCAAAATTGAATAAGAGAGGTGGGCCCTATATGTGTTATATTAAATTCCTTTTCTTTATGTGTTTTATTTATTTGTTGAACTAAGCTTCACAGTATATTATGCATAAGAGACACATTCATAGTGTAGCTAAATTTATGGGTTTATACATATAGTTATATTAATGAGTAGTATGTTTATATATAATATATATATATTATATATATATATATATAATATATATATATATATATATATATATATATATATATATATTTTGATAAATATTTATAGGCATGTGCGTGAAAATATGTTGGTTAAAAGATAATGATGAAAATATTTATTATATATCAGGGTGGCATATTTTGGTTATAAATAAATACTATGTATATACATGTTAAATGCACTGTTTTAAAGTGCTTATCATTATTTATAATCATGTATTCCCATAAACTTATTATATAGATATTTTAAGAAAATACTATCTATGTATAAATTAGTACCTATGTTGGCATAAATAAGTATTTATATGTACGGGTATACGATAATATTTTTATTAATATGTAGAATTACCTATAATTGGTTATATACCTTAGTATGAATTGTTGGTACAACAATATCAAGTTTCTCTCCTAACATAATAGTTGGATAGGGAATTTAAATATTTTCCTAAAATTATCTAAAAAGGATTTTTTGCTATTAAATATAAAATGAATTATTTTCTTAAAGAAAACCCTAACAATGTTGGTGTCAATAAGGGGGTGATTATAATTACTATGTTTTGACTTGTGGTTGTATGGTTGTGTTGGTAGATTTTCGTGGATTGTACCAGCAGTAGTTCATGATTAGACTTGGTCTAGACTATACCTGCAGTCTTAGCACAGATTGGATAAAACACCAGGCAAGTACACCTTGCCAAACTCTACAGTATTTACATGCTTTCCTATATTTTCAGTATTTCTTGCTTGTTACATATATCTCTTATTTTCTCTCATAATTCTTTCTAGTTACACGTGCACGTAGATTTTGATTTTTTTTCTTTCTATACTACTTGTTCTATATTTCCTATTTTGTTCATGTCTAGTGATAGTATTGATATGCATGTGCCATATTTTTCCTGACCTGTTTGACCTGTACTTGACTTGGACATGACTAGATAGGCTTGGCTTCCTAGTACCTTAGGAGAGAATATTTATTAGCCGTGGCTATCCTCTATTGTTAGTGCCTCCCTGGGCTACGATAGAGAACCTGTTATAGGGCTGTTAGTGCCTCCCCGGACTACGATTTTAGCCACGATTAATATTATATCTCATGACATGTCACCATCTGTAGAGTTCCCTTACGTGTCATCTTTTCCTCTGCTTGTTATTCCTATTTTTCTTGCATGTTATTTACTGTACAATAGGCATGTATATTATGTGTCTTGCTAGTCCTCTGAGGACCTGGTGATCTCTCCAGGTGTTAGTTGATGGCACGGTACACTGATGGATGATGTTTGCTACGCCGAGACTTCAGGTATACCTAGTGTGTTATTATCATATCTTTCGTATTTCGATTTTGTCCTATATTTGATACTCGTTGTTATTATAGCTAGTCTTTTATAAGCTTCATTTTAATCTAGCTTGTTCATGATGAATGTGTTATTGGGGATCCACTCTAACATATTTATTTATTCTAGAATCAGTGTATTATGGCCTGATCAGCCTTACTACACTTGATTCGTCTTATTTATCTATTATGTGGATTGAGATATAGTTAATCTAGAATAACCAGATAGCTTATACGTATTCGAGCCGGACTGGAGTTCTCTCAATGCGTAGCTGGCATGTATACGTATCCTAGTCCTACGTATTTTGGGACTGGGGCGTTACATCTGGTGATAGATAAAGAGGTGACAGAGTAACTCTTTGTACACCTCCATCATCTCGGAGTTCTTCCTCTATAAATCTAGGAGCTCCTCATGACAGAGGATGTATTCTTCGTATGGCTTAGTCCCCCAGGGAAGTTTTGCTATCGCCTCCATCTCGTGAAGAGCCAGACCTATCTCCCCACCAGAAGTGAAGAAGGTACACGTGTGATGGTTGTACAACTCCACCAATGATATAAACATAGGCCAGTTAACCTTAATGCCATATTGGGTGGCTCTAACGGCATAAAAAAGACCGACAGCTTTTAGGGTGGCCTCGTAAGTCGAGAGCACCCATCCAGTAAGGTCGCTCCAGAATGGGACAGAGTATCTCCAACCTTCCATCCGCAGCTTCCCTCTCGGATATGACTCCTTCTTTGACAGCATCAAGCTAGAGAGAGACTTAGCAGCGTAAGGGTGAGGATCAGTCGGGACATCGTTTATTATGGCCTCAGGATGTAGCCCCTTCGTGGAGTAGGACGTGGAGCCCTTGACACACTTGAAAGTGTCCTTCTTCGGTCATCAGATTTGAATTGGATCCTACCAGAAACGACCTCATGCAGTTCAGGGGTCAGGTCCCATTTCATCTGCCTCCGCACAGCTAGATCAGTAAACGCTGACAGAGGGTATTGGCGCTTCATCGATGGCAACCATATTCTTTGGTTATTTAACCTAACTACTAGAGGGTCTTCTAGACATATCGTTATCCTCAAATCCCAAGCTGTCACCAAACAGGAAGTACGGTCTCTTAAAGCTCTGTGCCTCTCCGAGTGTGAACTTCTCATCATTTATCATCTGCTTCAAGAATATTTGTCCTGCTCAAGCATAGCAATCACCCGTACCAAAGGCTGGTCATGGCTGATCTTCACCTGAGCTTTTTGGACCATTGCGGTGACAAGGCTTGAATCCAGAGCATGGCGGGCAGAGCCAAGAGGATTCCCTCCAAGAACTGGGACAACCAGGTTAACTACGAAGACATAAGACAAAGTCAGACTTAGAATCAACAGAAAAAAAGCTAAGTACTGAGAAATTCTATGCGCCCTGATGTTATGCGCCCAAAGGGCCTGTGGGCGCATAAGCACAAATTCTGCGTGGGCGCATAAGCATAAATTCTGTGTGGGCGCATAAGCACATGTTCTGTGTGGACGCATGACACAGCCAAGTGCCTAGACGCATAACACAATAGAGTGCGTGGGCGCATGCATCTGTGAGCGCATAAGTCACTCACAAAAGAAGTATTTACTTTAGGCGCATATCGATGGTTATGCGCCCAAGCAGAGAAGAGTCCAAGCGTCACAAATTAACGCTCGAGATCATTTTTTGAGACATCGCCTCACCCAAGATGGGGTCCTGAATTAGATGCGACGCTGCCAAAGGAGGAGAACTAGCTGCTGCAGCCTTCTTGCCCTTCACAGATATCTTGGGAGTCGAAGCTGTCACGACCCGCACCCACTTTTTGGATGCAGGTACGTGCGCAATCCAGCTATGCACCAAGCGGACTCCAGCCCGACTCGAATATGTAAACGCTGTCAAGAGTATGGTAACTGCCAAATCATGGTAAAATAAATCTATATCTCAAATCCACAATAAGTGTATGAAACATGAATAAACACTATGGGTCGTGGTCTGCAGCCCACTAGCATATATGTCCGATAAGACTCTAAAGGATATAACAAGTGTCTCTAAACAGAATCAATAAGCAGGATATCTCACAATAAGGAATGTAAAGTACAAAAGGATAACAATGTAATGTCACGGACAAATACCTGAAACATGCATCATAATCATCTACCCTCCCGCTCTGCTAACTAACACCTTGCAATCGCTAAACCTGAAAAGATCATCAGGTCCTCAGGGGACATAGTAAGATACATGAAAACATGCCTATCTAGCAGTTTAAACATGCATAAACTATCAACAGGATATAAGCAAGGAACGAGACATACACATGGCAAGAGACTACGATCGAAACTACTAACAGTGACTATCGACAAGTGGCTACTGACAGGTGACTATGAACTGGAATACAAGAATAACTACACGTAACTAAACTGCTGGATGAACAAGTAAACATAAGATCAATGGAATACCAAACCCTCGTCCTGAGTGGACTCGCAGGTCTGAACTAATCACTAACCCTCGTCCTGATTGTGGACTCTCTGGTTAGTTCAAGGCAAGGCACCCTCGTCCGAGTGTGGAATCTCTGGTGCAAATAAATAACATCTTCGTCCTGAGTGTGGACTCACGGATGTAAACAGATCAAGACAAACACCCTCGTCCCGAGTATGGACTCTTTGGTACAACTGGTCAACCCTCGTTCCGAGTGTGGACTCTTGGTTAAGAAAAACGATACAGGGAAAATAGCAGTTCAGCTTAGCGTACTTGTTCTATGACACAACTCAAGCAAGGTACTGGTGAGACAAGGTACAACTCAGTCAAGACACATATAAGGACCAATCTAGCAAGAACTATGATGTGAACAAGTTTAGTATAACTATACTATCAAGTCATGAAAGGGATATACAAGCAAACCAATAAACTGGTGAACATGGTATAAAGAACATATAAATCAAATCGACCAAAGAACTAAAATAATAACATGATAAAACAGATCTATAAACATACAATAAACTGTAGAGGGAGGCAAGGTATCTTGCCTGGGGTCCAAAGCTGTCGAGATACGCAGATCAAGATCCAGGCCTCAATTGTCCAAAATAATCCAAAGAGCCTAATGTATATTAATCATAATTTAATCATATTTAAGAATATGGTTATTTAAATAATATAAGAATTAAGATGAACTTTGCAAATTTACCTTTTATTTAAGGACATATATGAAATCTTATCCTTTTATTTCTTCATGCTGCTACTAACTCCTTATTTCTAATTAGTTGGCTCCTCTTTCGAGATTCCTTTAGTTGGAATGCGATTATTTTGTCTCTGTTGTGAATGGTCCGCCCAACAGTAAGCCTTGACTTTATTAATAAAGGATCCATACTTCTTCCTTATGCACAGCTATTGGAAAAGGCTGAGGCCAAGTGGTAGAGTCAAGCAAGACTCCTCGTGCAAGCACCAGGAATATCGGCCCCTCAAGGCTCATGGTGGAGTTGCCAACTACCACCGAGTGGTCATAATGGAAGGGATATTCTCCTCCAGACACGACGGCCACAATGACAAGCATCGGCCTAAGGAGGGTTGGTTCGTCAGCGATCTACGGGGAGGCACTTGACCGATGGAGAGCGAGGACGCACATGCGAGTTCCCAGGCGACGTGGATGGCTCTGGGTTATGAGGGTGGGCTGCAGTCGGTCGGAACCGTACAGTTTAGTGCTAAAGAAGAGATGGCAGAGTCTTGTGCCCCATATGCATACGAGCACATGATCATGAAGAGCGGAGGTCACGCGGGATGCTCCAGTTCGACGCTTGCATGGAGGAGAGGTCGATTGTTTCTGGAAGATGAGTTTGTTGATTGGTCGACGGCTCACGCACGAAGGCTCGAGGACCTTGGTAGTGCCTCCACGCGAAGAGGGGGCAGCGCTAGCCGGTGGAAGCGTTGTCCATGCCATGGATGGCCGCTGGAACCATCACTAGTATTGGCACGATGTACTGCACTGCCCAGATGGCATGGCACCGTAGGCTGATGGTGGTCGAGGTTGGGGCTGCACGCTGGAGCAGTCGCCAGTAGGGGAGGTTTATGCAGTTGTCGGGATTATGATGATAATGAAGAACCTGATGGAAGAAGGGAGGAGGGTGCTAGGAAGAATAAAGGAGTTTAGAACATGTAGATGAGAGGTGTTGAGTAATATTGTAGATGTCGGCTAGGGTTTGGTGTAGGGTTTTGATGAGAACTTCCTCTCTCTCTCTCTCTCTCTCTCTCTCTTGTCGAGTTATAAACCATGGGGCGGGGAACAGTCGGGTTTTGGGGTGCTCGGGCTGGGCGGGTTTTGGGGTGCTCGGTTTGGTTGGGATGTGCTTTTGGGTTTTATTTCTTTGTTTTATATAGATATTTTATATATATAACTATTTACATTTCACTTACATGTATACTTTACATACATGATAAATACCTATATACCATATAATATGCACATATTATATGGTATATAGGTATTTATCATGTATGTATAAAACGAGACTATCAAATGAGCTACCGATATATATATATATATATATATATATATATATATATATATATATATATATATATATATATATATATATATATATATATATATATATATATATATATATATATATATATATATATACTTGTGGTTCGTATTACGTATTCTTGGAATACGTGTACGTATTTTATTCTTGTATTGCATGATTTCCTTCTTGGCTTGGTTTATTCCTGGTTCGGGTTGGTTGGTTCGGCTTGGCTTGGTTTTGATTGGGTTCATGATGAACCCAAGGTGAACCCCCTACCTACCACCACCATTTGTATTTATTAGCCCTCTTCATTCTCTCTTTTCATTTATCATCTTCTTCTTCCTCATTTACTTCCCTACCTACCAGAGAGAGGAGAGAGAGGTCTAGGCAAGTGCAACTTGCTTCATGGAGGAACTCCAATTTTATTGCTTCATTCTCTTCCTTACATCATATTGACTAACTTTAGAACTTGGCATTTTTACTTTCCATGGCTAGATTCTTGTAGATCTATATTTGCATTATTTTCGGATTTTTTGGGTTTTGATCTACTTAACCTTGTTATTTCTGTGTTTTGATGGTTCCATGTGGTAGAGAATCCCGTTCTACCCCATTTTGACCTATGGAAGTTCGGATTTAGGCTCCGGATGATGGAGTTATGGAGCTTGAGGACTTGGCTCTCATGGTGTTCTTCTTCTCTGAAATTTTGGAGAAGATGAACAGTGCTTGACTTGACCGCATGAATATTCATACGGCAAGTGTTCTATCCAGCCGCATGACTGGAAGTTCTTGAGCCGCATGAGAGTCGGACTCACTTAGCCGCATAACTCGCTCAAATTCCCAGCCGCATAAGTTCTGAACTCCCTGAGCTGCATGAGCCCCCCCCACTTGAGTCGCAGCCGCATAGGCGTGTGACCCCGCTTCCGCATAAGCTCCGCTCCTACCTGCGCTGCATGGACTCGATTGATTGAGCCGCATGGACTCGATTGATTGCGCCGCATGGACTCGATTGACCTGAGCCGCATGGACTCAATTAATCGGGCCGCATGGATCCAATTGATTCCAGCCGCATGGGTTTTGAACCCTGCGCTGTATAGATTCGATTGATCTCAGCCGCATGGGACCATGTACATTCTCAGCCGCATGCGCCCTCGTCCCCTTGGCCGTATGCGCCCGTCATTCCCTAGTCGCATGAACTTGCTCCCTCCTAGCCGCATGAAGCCCACTCTTCCGCTAGCCGCATGAGGCCCAACATCTTGGAGCCGCATGCGCCCTCGTCCCCCTGGCCGCATGCGCCCTTGCACTTCCAGCCGTATGCGCTCTCCTAATTGGGCCGCATGAGTCTTACCCTTTCCTGACCGCATATGCTTTAGCCGCATAACTCTTCTATAGCCCTGAATAGTGATATTTATTAGATATTTTACGTCCATTTTATATCCTTACGCCTTTTTTTATGAACTTAAAAATCATGGATTTATTTAATATGTTTAATGATACCTGAGCATGACACGATAGTGACCCGTAGTGGTGCACTCTTGACAAGTAAACCTGACATGACCTGATAGTGGCCCGTCGTGGCGCACTCCTGACAAGTACACCTGACATGATTATCTTGATAAGCTGTTGCGACGGCTACCTGACATGACCTGTATAATTAATCCTGGATACCGTGGGCGATTGTGTTTGTACAAATAATCCAGTCCTGTCTTGCATCATGTCTAGGACAGGGACTCCTGAGTACCACGGTCAGGAGTACCTACTGAAATGGACTAAGGCTAAATAACTAGATTAATACATTAGTCATAAAGAGATCTCCCAGCTACAGGCAATCCCGTTACCTGGGCACGCCTTGGGATCTGTAGCCTGCCGTCGAGTAGGGCATATTTCCAGCACGCTGTCATGTGTTGCACCCTTCAAGCTACCTAAGGGTACATTCGTTTCCTGGACGATGTACCCACCTGAATTCAACTCTAATTCTTTTAACCCGGGTAACCTGGATGATCTGCAGGGCTTGTGGCTGTGGAGTAATCTCAATGCATCTTGCTAGTAAATAGGTCTGTGATAACCCTAATTAGTTAAATTATCAAGCCGTAGTTCTTGCTTGGCCGTGAAATGATTGGATGGAGTCTAACCAGTCTAGTCTTGTCCTGATCCTGTTCCAGATTACTGCATGACCAGAATGCTTGTATTTATTTTACCGATAAATTGTGAGAATTCCAAGTTCTGTTCAGACGAAAGGTTACAACCCCGGTCCTTGTTTGGTTTACGGGTTGTAACCTGGTTATCTGAATAGTTCCATGGTTATCTCGTCGTATATCATCCTGATGTATTTTCTTTATTTCCAGTTCTTTCTTTTATTTATATCTTGTGCTGATTGCTGGTTTTAGTTCCTAAGTGAAGCTTCCTTTGTGGCACTTGCTCTTTCTGGGGTCTGACCCAGCTGGTTTTGTGTGGCCAGATTTCGGAGCAGCTCCAGAGGATCCACCGACCTTCCAGCCAGATGGTGGCCACTAGACGGAACCCTGGTAACGAGTGGGTTATTTTTGGCTCTCCCACTCTATTGTAAAAATATTCTTTTGAGGCGTTTAGCCGACGAGCACCTGTTTAGCTCGATTGCACCTTACTTACTGTCTGCCTACGGGCTGTAACATGATTGACAAATCCTAGGGTTGATCATGTATGACTAAACTCTTGCTAGTCCTAACATTTTATAATGACTAGCTTCATGATCAGCTGAATATGTAATATTTGGGACGCCTTATTATTGTATATTTAATGATCATACATCTTGTGACTTTACTTACTTGTTTGTGATTGAGACACTAGGCTTGTTCATGACCATAGGAGACTGTTGGCTTGTAGTAAACCCTCGTGTATCTAGACAGCCGTGACCGTATAGCGAGGTGGGTTACACTTCAATATACGTAGCTGGCTATGTCTGCCCCCGCTCTCCAGTATTCTGGTTCTGGGACGTGACATATATATATATATATATATATATATATATATATATATATATATATATATATATATATATATATATATATATATATATATATATCGGTAGCTCATTTGATAGTCTCGTTTATATATATATATATATATATATATATATATATATATATATATATGTATATATATATATATATATTTATATAAACATACATATATATATATGTTTTTATATATATATATGTATATATATATATATATATATATATATATATATATATATATATATATATATATATATATATATATATATAAAATATATATATATTTATATATATACACACACACACTTTAGTTAAATATAAGAAATATTTATGAAGTTTATATAAATAAGATATATTAATATACACGTAATGCCTAATATTTGTATACTATAAATATACGTACCTATATATTCACCAGTATATCTATAGCCTAGCAATTCTCACAATCTAAAAGACATCTTCTAAGACATGTCATCATACACTCAGAAACCAAGTATCAATACACACATATCATATACAATGCCCATTTATATAAAAATATTTATTTATCTACTAAAATAAATACACTAATTAAATCACCCCCATAATTATCTACATGGGCCTCTTTGGATGTACTATATGTCTACATGGGCTTGTGATTGGTTTGGGTTCAGTCTGGGCCAACTTGGTACAACCGGGTCTCCTAAAATCATTTATATTAATAAATAACTAACTAAAATTATTTATAGAGTTTAACTCGTAACTTGGTCTGGTTTTTCTAGTTGGGACACACTTATGGTTGGGTCTTCCTTGGCATGGCTAATACACTAGTCAAGGCACGCCACTGCACTATCCGTGCCATGATTCCTAGTCGTCTGGTACTTCAAAACTCAACCATGGCTAAAGTCATCTACCGTAATAATTAACTAAATAATTATTTATAAAATTCTAAAAATCACCATTTAAATTAAATAAATAATAAAAAGATATTTCAAAAATTTCTAGGAATAGGAGTTACAAAAGCAGCCTTGGGAGACATGATTGTTCGAGAGAGAGTAAAGAAAAAACTCTTTAAAAATTTTGAGAAAAAGAGAGATTGAGCTTTTCTCTCTCTTGAAGGCCTATTTATATGCATGAACGGAGAGCTATGTGCCCAAATGACCTATACGCCCACATGGTCTATGCGCCCACGCGTTCTATGCGCCTACACAAAGACAGTCTCTTGCAGATTATGCGCCTGCTATCTGCTGATGCAGACAACGCATAGGGAACGAACTTTTTCAAATACCGTTCCAAAATGAGCCGATCACTTCATATTTCCAAGGAAGATCTCAACGGCCAAATTTCGACAGCCTGGCAGACACCTATGCGCCTAAAGGGTCAATTCTATCATGCGTCCATAAAGCTGGTGGAGACAGTTTTGTCCATGCTTCTTTCAAAGTATTCCGACACTCGTTCGAGTCTCAAAAACTTTGAAAGGGGTCTTGTAGAAGCATAAAAAATACAAAGACAAAGAAGCTATGCGCCCACATGGTCAAAGAGGGGGCTATGCACCTACAGGATCAATAATGAGCTATACGCTAACAGGATCAATGAGGGTTTATGCGCCCACAGGATCAATGAGCGTCTATGCGCTTACATGCACCAAGTGTGGGCGCATAAACTCACTCCCGCTCTATAAACCCAAGATAGCAGATCCCTATGACTCAGTCAAACTCCACGATCAATCGTACATCGAAGCATGCGGCCATGTCAGTCTCCATGATCGATCATGCACCGAAGCATGCGGCCATGTCAACTCTACGGCAACCCTACGATCTACCCACGATCATCCAGCATCCATGCGCCTACACTCTATGCGCCCAAAGGAGTGTTATGCGCCTATAGTGAAATCAGTGAATTTTCTACCTGTGGGTGCATAACAGTCATTTTCAGTACCAAAATGACTATAAATAGAGGGCGTCCCCCTCTACAAAGATACACAGAACGGAGAGCATTTCAAGAGCCAAATTGCTGCCCTTCTTGCCAGTGAGCCGCGAGTTAGCAATTTTCTTAGGTTTTCTCCCACTTTTGTAATCGGACTGTCAACGGAGTAAAGGAGCAACTGCCACTCGATCTCCATCGTCCCATTTCCTAGAATTCTTTTTTGTACTCGGGGATCCTCAGCACAAGATCTCTCAGGCGTACTCGATTTGTGGTGCCTTGCGCCAATAAGAAAAGACATCATTTCTTTTTCTTTTTTGTGTGTGTCCACACCATTGTCAAGTACTCAAAATGTGGGTCCCCCGCAATAAGTGAAGCCAACAATAACAACGAAAAGATAGAGTAATATCCACAAACTATATGAATGAACCAAGTCAATATCTCAAGAGAACTAACACCAGCAGTAGCAGTAATGAACCATGAGTAATGGAAATTGACTAATATAGCATAAAAACCAACTACTACTAAAAATGAATTCAAACTGAAAATGGTGCATAATACTACAGATAGTTCAAACGGAGAAATAAAAAAAATATCACTACAAACGATCATCATCATCAGAACAAGTCCACAAAATACTAAGCCAAAAACTGAATCAAGCATCAGCATCATCATCGGGAGTATCAGCAGGAGGCTGGGGTTAACATAAGCTATCGCCGGATCGAAGAATCTGAAAGTGAGATGATCCTAAAATCTAGGCCCATCAAAGTCGGGATGACAGAGGTGTGAGCACCCTGAATTTTGGGTTGATTTTTTTATTTTTATTTTAACTTTCTGATTGATTTGGTTTCGATAAATAATTTATTCTGTTATTTTTTCTTAAGTGTACTTTTTCGTGCCTTTGATATTTGGAGTGTCAGGGATGTTCAACTCTGGAAATCTTCTTCACGAGTTTTGGAGTGGACAAGATTACCTTCATGATGATATATAGTTTCCCACTCAAACTTGTTCCCTTGTGCTCTTTTTGCTTCGCAGAACTTCTGGTCGAATTAGACCATTTGATCATTAATTAATTTTCCCACTCTTTTCCTTGATCATTATTAGCACGTTATCGTGACTTTTAATTTGGGAGCGCAAGACCAGTTATTTTCTTGAAACCAACTTCTCATACATGATCTACTCGAGACGCTCGTCACCCATGACCTTCGTGTCCCACTCAGATACGCCATTTTGTGCTTCATTTGCTTCACACAACTTTCTTGACACGTAACCCGATTTTATTTCACCCCACGGTGTCACATTCATTTTCCAACTTGATTTGTGGGTACCCTGTCGACCAAAACCTGTCAGCCCCAATTATGGATATGGCCCATATTGAGCCTACTGTCCGCATGCCACTTGTGTCCCATTTATTGGAATCCCCATGTGCTACTTATTTATCCATGATCATCGACACTTATTTTTAATTCATTTATTTCGTAATGTCCGGTTTTGACCCAATCCGGCTCCACCGAGTCCAGTCCAGCTCCATGTTACTCTCCATCATAACACCCTCATATTTTCTTGCCCAAAAATATCAAGTACTCATTTTACCTATTTTTAATATTTAATGGAAAATTTCCATTGATTTTAATCCATTGGAATGACCCAATTTTTAGCCAATTAATTCCTAGCCATTGATTTCCCTCATTTAATCCTCACCATCAATTTCCCTACATTCACTTTTCCCCACAACCCCTCTCATTAGGCCAGCCCTAACTTTAATGAGAGAACAACTTTTTCTCTCTCCCTCTCACATTTATTATTATCATCTCTTTCTCTCTCTCTCACTTGTATTCTCTCTCCACACAAACTAACACACAACAGCTGCCTCCTCACGAAGCTCACCCCGACCACCTCCTCCTTGGCTGGCCCGACCCCAGCCTCCTCCCAACTGGCCGTCGGCCGACCTCCACCACACAACCTCTCCTCCTCCTTCTTCTTCCTCTTCATATCATCATCACTACCACCATCAATAGCATCCCGACCACCACACCATTCCAGTCCCGCACCACCTCCACCTTAGCCACCTCGGCCACCGCCCCTTGGCTGCAGCCCCCGTGCCTTCGCCAGTGGGGCTAGGCCGCGCAGCCCCTCGTGTGCAGCTGCAACAGCAGCCAAGTGGACAGCGCACAGCGGCGGCAGCACAGCCATGGCGCGCGCGCGTGCAGGCATGGCCGCCGCCGTCGTCGGCCGCCGTGACTCCGGCGACCCCCCCATGGGTGCGCCCCACTCCGGCGAACAGTCCCCTGACGACCACCATCCTCCGGGACACGCCGTCGAGACGATTCGTGCGTTTCGCACGAAGTTCCGTCGTGACGCGCACGGGATTGATTCAGAATTTGCGTTCCGTCGCAGCGACTTCGTGCACATTTTCCTGGGAATCCGACCATTGGATCGGCAATTTCTTTGCTGTGTCACAATCTTGATATATCTACCTTCATTCATGTCAATTTTCGTCCGTTAATTTTATCGTTTGATACATCAAAACTGGCCACCAAGTTGACCGTTTAAATTGTATTAAATTTGGACAGTTTCGCGGAGTCAACTTCGTCAGCTTGTACCTCCTCCACCGCAGCTCCTTTTGGCGTGCTACCAGTTCCTGTGCGAAGCTGGTATAACCCTCTAACTACCCTCCAATTTCGTTTCATTGTAAGCTTGTTTGATTGGTTGAATTCGACGCCAAAGTTGGCCGTCCGAATTCGTAATTTCTAACTTGTAAAATTCTATTTTTGAACACGGGACTCCAGATTTCATTTATGACACAACCATTAGACTCGTGGCGTCGTTCTGGCATGTTTTCATATAAAATTTGTTAGATTTAGAGGACGTGGGCCCGGACACGCATTTCGGTGTAAAGCGGGCCCCACAGTCCGAGTCAACGGGACTTTTTGACGCCGGCTCATCGGAATCCAATTTCGGATATACCGTTGAGTTCGTACCATCATTCTGGAATCGTTGACATATAATTTGCTAGGTTTTGGTGGACATTGGATCTGGCATGCATTTCGGTGTAAGTCGGATACCAATATCCGGGTCAACAGGTCATTTTGAGATCGGCTTATCGGAATCCAATTCCGGATATACCGTTGAGTTCGTATCGTCATTCTGGACTCGTCGACATGTAGTTTGCTGAGTTTTGAGAACTTTGGCTCCGGCACGCATTTTCGTGCAAACCAGAATTTCAAGTTCTGGTCAACGGACCAAATTGAGATCGGGTCAACGGAATCCTATTCTGGCGATTCCGTTGGGTTCGTATCGTCATTCTGGTTTCGTAGACATATAATTTGTTATATTTTATAGACTTGTTTTCTTGCACGTATTTCGGTGCAAAATGGCTCCGACACGGATACTATTTTGACCAGAAATTACTTTTTTACCCTTGTGTCCAAATTGGACCGATGGGTAGGATATTCTAGCTAATTTGACTATTTTGGACACGTTGGCGATGTTTATTTCATCATCCGACAATGTTTGTTGATAGTTTCTCTGAGTTTAACTTTTTTATAATTTATTAATAATTAAATTCTTATAATATTCGTATTTCGGGATTAGTACAACGGAACTGAGATCAGTCAATTCCAGTGATCCCACATCGCTGAAATTGGCAAGATGGTCACGTGGATCACTATAATAAGATTATCAACTTTACCGTTGATCATCTCATCTCGATTTACGTGTCGTAAGTTTCGACGTACCAATAACGAAGTGCACTTTATATCTTTAATAATTAGACTAGAATTGACCATGTTTGACCAGAGTTGACCAGTTGACCCAAAGTCAACTGTAAGTCAACACTTGACCTAGTTTGACTAGATTATTGGCCGGAGTTGACCTAGAGTTGTTTTGACTTAGAAGAACCTAGGATAATATAGATTGCTTGTAGAGATTCATTTATTACAACTTGAATACCTTGTAACCTGTGTTGCTTTAAATAGGACTCTGTGGCTTCAGTTGGACCCCCCTATACTTATCAGCTGTTCAGGTTATCAGGCGAGTACATTCTCTGATCGTTTCATACTTGTCACGACTTATATTCTCGCTCTAGATTACTTTTACTTGATGCTGTCACGTTATCATCACGGATTGGTACTATATGGATCTCTTCTTGGGATGTTATCCCCCTTAGCGGGTGCATCGGATACTTTATGACATGTGTTTCATGTACATCATGTATTCCTTGCTCTTGCGTTACTCATGTACACTCATGTTCTCTCATGTTCTTTCATGTACGCTCATGTACTTTCATGTGCTCTCATGTACGTTCATGTTTCCTCATGTGTTTTCCTGTGTAACCAAAACATCATGTCCGTAACGTAACTTGATTTGATCCTTGTGTATTGATTGTGGGTAGGGGTGAGTATAAATGGTCATGTGATTTACCCATCATGTTCACTCTGTTACTTTTCATATTTTATCATGTACAACACAGCCTTATTGGCTGATGTCCTACATGTTCACTCATGTACATCATGTTCAACCTAAGCCAATTACATGCCATCTCGTACTCTAAATCACTAGTCACTTACAGTTCTTACTTATCATGTATATATTTCCAGTTATAAAATATCTCTCCTGTTTTCATGTACATCTTCTTACAGCGTTTCATGTATCTTACTCTATTGCTTGCTTTATATTTCTTGACATGATATGAACTGCATGAGATGTATTGTGCTCGCTCCTGTCCCCAGACCTGTTGATAAATTTTACAGATAGCATGGAGGTTGCCTGCTAGCCTAGAGGAGACACAGTAGAGGTTGTATAGGTAGCTAGGGTTTTGCTCAGTTTATTTTCAGTTGTCTTGAGTTGTAATTTATGGATTTCTGTATTTGAGTTTTGAGATGTATTTCTAGGTTGTGTATCTTAGACACTTAGACTTCTATCTGCTGTATTTCTTTTGAATTTCATGTTTTATCTATCTTCCATTATGCTCTACCCTAGATGTGATTGAGTTTACATTCTGCTATGTCACCCCCATTCGGGGAGTATAAACTGCTTAGCCTTATACTGTTAGATGCATGAGACCTAGGACAGCGTTCTACCGCCGATACTGCGGCATAGGCTGGGCGTTGTTACGTCCTCGTACCCTTACTCTAGGGTGCGGATCGTGACACATTTTTAGTGGTGGCCCATGCAGGTCGAGTTTGTGTAGTGGTATTCGAACTAGAGTACCACTACAGCCTGCAGTAGGATTAGGATATATTTTGAAGGTACTCAATCACAGTTAGGATCCCTTGAGAGATTCCTGGGACGACCCTTGAGAATCTTATTTTAACTTCGATTTGAAAACTCTTTTTTCCTTGATTTGATTTATCTTTACTTTCTGTTGTTGAATTTGATTTTGATGGATTATGGTTGAATTTGAGTTTGTATTTATTGATTTTGATGGATGATTGTCGAATTTGGAATCGTGATGATAGCTGTTGCATCCGAGTTTGTATTTTGATGGATTTTTGTTCATTTTTGAATTTTGAAGTTCGTTGATAAATTTGATTTGATTTTTGGGTATTCATTGTTGATTTAATTTAATTTTTGTCAAGATGAAATTATATGGGCTAGGTCATCTAAGTTATGTAATCTAGTCTTCTACAGTCACATTAGCCAGCATGGTGAGGACATATAGTCTGATTTTGGATATATTTCTCGGGTGTGGGAATTTAAGGTTTTCGCAGCCAAGCTAGCGGCACCGCAAAAATGTTAAATACCATGATTCTAGAGGTATGTGCATAAGTCAAGGACTCTGTGATTATCATAGCCTTGCTCACTAGTATGACGAGGATTTAGAGTACGATGATTTTGGATAGACGCATATGATTATCAGATTGTACCTTAAATGTTTTCGAGCATGTTTTCTCTACTTTTGTTGCAGTCCTTCAAAAAAAAAAGAATTATTAATTGGTTTGTTTTGTTTAGTTTCTAATTATTTAACTTAGGAGTAGGTTTAGCTGTTTTTATAAACCTTGTGTAACTTCTTGCTATGAGTTTTTCATAATACAATGAATCGACGATTTTGCTAAGGTCTCATGTTGGATTGATATTTTGGCTCTGGGTTTCAAAAGGGTTCCTTCTTTTAGACAAATAAGCAAACAGATTTTATCGTTATTTCTTCTTACTATTATTCTTGTATTAAATAATAATAATAATAAAACTGTCTTGATTACGTCAATCACCTGCTTTGCAATTTTGGTAGGAATCTAAATGTTAGTCTTAACGTAGAATTAAAATTTTTTTTATATTGGGACATGAGAATATATATATGAATATATGTAGTGGACATTTTCCTGACACGTATGCATGCTACACTTTGATTTCCACATATCTAAATACATATTAATGTGTTGTTGATGTTTAAATTCTCAAAATCCTAATATTTCTGGTTCTCTGCTTTCCCAGTTTAAATTCGTAAATTAAATATAAATTTCATGTTATTAGTTATGTTTACATCACTGCACATGTATGTTATATACAGGGTTGAAATTTTTAAAGAAATTGGCTAAGTTGTGTTAAATTTGTCAAATCTAAGACTGTGTACATATTAACCCTTAATACTGGATTTTAAATGTTAGTTCAAATTGATTGTTTTAAATGTAATATTTTGAGCTATATACCTTGTGTTAAGTAGGGATATAAATTTAGGTTTCATATCCTTACATGCTAGGTTGTGATAAACATTGAGTTGGTTTTGATGTGCAAATTCTCTAAAATCCTGAAAACTGAATGCATGTTAACGTTTTTACATTGATTTCCATGTTTAGTTCAATTTCAGATTTAACATGTAATATTGAACTGTATGCGTAGATAAATGTATTGATAGTATGTTAGGGTTTTATTTCTATCATGTTAGGATGTATTAGGACCATTGAGATTGGTTGTGATGTTCAAAACCCTAAAATCTGAGACTGCATTATGTTAATATTACACTGGTTTAAATGTTAGCTTATTTTCAGATTTTTTATATATGTAAATGCTGAACTAAAACTGGATTTAACCATTCAATACTAAGCTATAACCCTGTACAAGGACACACACCCTAACTTAGTATACACTGTCATGTAACCTAACCCTTTTCCCCTCTATGTTATGATTATATATCTAGATAGATATATATAGAGCTTAGGCATACATGTTATAATATATATAGATACATAACTATATCTCTACCTCTTTATATATATATAAATATGGTTAGCCGTGCATGTTATGAGTAATAGGTGGTGTATTGTAGATTGTTTAACCAATATGCCATGAGTAGGGTAACTAGATAGCTAATGTTTTAGAACCCAAATCCTCATATCCAATTTCATGTATATTTTACATGCACACGTGCCTAATATCTAACCATATGAACATGTCCATATACACCCCTACACACACAAACCACATAACTTGTACATAATGCTAGGTTTCCCTCTCTAACGCTCTATATATATATATATATATATATATATATATATATATATATTTTATATATAAAAAAAATATTTTATATATAAAATATTATATAAAATATATAAAAAATATATATATTTTATATTTTATATAAAATATTATATAAAATATTATATAAAATATTATATATAAAATATTATATAAAATATATATAAAAAAAATTATATATATATTTTATATATAAAATATTATATATATATATATATATATATATATATATATATATATATATATATATATATATATATATATATATATATATATATATATTTTATATATATATATATATATATATATTGTGATTGGATTTCCATGCAATTGACTTTATTCCTTAACTAGTGATTTTGATTTTTCCTTGAATAGTACCCTTTTTTAGATAATTGGTAGTTACATTTGTTTTATTTTTGATAAGTACCAGTTTTCATATAGGATGGTAGACCGCCTTACAGTTTTGATGATTTGTTATTTCTGTAACTTTTCTAGTTTAGCACCCTGGATTGCTTGTGTGTTTTGATACCCTATAACCGTTTTGGTTAGCATGACTAGTATACCTAGATGAGACTTACTACCACCGTATGCCATGACCCTGTATGTTGTCCTTTTTAATGGTATGATTTGTTTAAGTTCTGGGACTTGATTGTGGGGTGGGTTTGACCTAGAAGGAGAATGAACATTTTAATTTCGAGGACGAAATTTTTATAAGGTGGGTAGGATGTGAGCACCCTGAATTTTGGGTTAATTTTTTTATTTTTATTTTAACTTTCTGATTGATTTGGTTTCGATAAATAATTTATTCTGTTATTTTTCCTTAAGTGTACTTTTCCGTGCCTTTGATATTTGGAGTGTCAGGGATGTTCAACTCTGGAAATCTTCTTCACGAGTTTTGGAGTGGACAGGATTACCTTCATGATGGTATATAGTGTCCCACTCAAACTTGTTCCCTTGTGCTCTTTTTGTTTCGCAGAACTTCTGGTCGAATGAGACCATTTGATCATTAATTAATTTTCCCACTCTTTTCCTTGATCATTATTAGCACGTTACCGTGACTTTTAATTTGGGAGCGCAAGACCAGTTATTTTCTTGAAACCAACTTCTCATACATGATCTACTCGAGACGCTCGTCACCCATGACCTTCGTGTCCCACTCAGACACGCCATTTTGTGCTCCATTTGCTTCACACAACTTTTCTGACACGTGACCCGATTTTATTTCACCCCACGGTGTCACATTCATTTTCTAACTTGATTTGTGGGTACCCTGTCGACCAAAACCTGTCAGCCCCAATTATGGATATGGCCCACATTGAGCCTACTGTCCGCATGTCACTTGTGTCCCATTTATTAGAATCCCCATGTGCTACTTATTTACCCATGATCATCGACACTTATTTTTAATTCATTTATTTCGTAATGTCCGGTTTTGACCCAATCCGGCTCCACCGAGTCCAGCCCAGCTCCATATTACTCTCCATCATAACACCCACATATTTTCTTGCCCAAAAATATCAAGTACTCATTTTACCTATTTTTAATACTTAATGGAAAATTTCCATTGATTTTAATCCATTGGATGACCCAATTTTTAGCCAATTAATTCCTAGCCATTGATTTCCCTCATTTAATCCTCACCATCAATTTCCTTACATTCACTTTTCCCTACACCCCCTCTCATTAGGTCGGCCCTAACTTTAATGAGAGAACAACTTTTTCTCTCTCCCTCTCACATTTATTATTATCATCTTTTTCTCTCTCTCACTTGTATTCTCTCTCCACACAAACTAACACACAACAGCAGCCTCCTCACGAAGCTCACCCCGACCACCTCCTCCTTGGCTGGCCCGACCCAGCCTCCTCCCACCTGGCCGTCGGTCGACCTCTACCACACAACCTCTCCTCCTCCTTCTTCCTCCTCTTCATATCATCATCACTACCACCATCAATACCATCCCGACCACCACACCATTCCAGTCCTGCACCACCTCCACCTTAGCCACCTTGGCCACCGCCCCTTGGCCGCAGCCCCCGCGCCTTCGCCAGCGGGGCTAGGTCGCGCAGCCCCTCGCGCGCAGCTGCAACAGTAGCCAAGTGGACAGCGCACAACGGCAGCAGCACAGCCATGGCGCGCGTGCGTGCGGGCGTGGCCGCCGCCGCCGTCGGCCGCCATGACTCCGGCGACCCCCCCATACGTGAGCCCCACTCCGACGAACAGTCCCCTGACGGCCACCGTCCTCTGGGACGCGCTGTCGAGATGATTCGTGCGTTTCGCACGAAGTTCCGTCGTGACGCGCGCGGAATTGATTCAAAATTTGCGTTCCGTTGCAGCGACTTCGCGCACGTTTTCCCAGGAATCCGACCGTTGGATTGGCGATTTATTCGCTCCGTCACAATCTCGGTATATCCACCTTCACTCATGTCAATTTTCATCCGTTAATTTTATCGTTTGATACATCAAACCGGCCACCAAGTTGACCGTTTAAATTGTATTAAATTTGGACAGTTTCGCGGAGTCAACTTCGTCAGCTTGTACCTCCTCCACCGCAGCTCCTTTTGGCGTGCTACCAGTTCCTGTGCGAAGCTGGTATATCCCTCTTTCTACCCCTCCAGTTTTGTTTCATTGTGAGCTTGTTTGATTGGTTGAATTCGACGCCAAAGTTGGCCGTCCGAATTCATAATTTCCAACTTGTAAAATTCTATTTTTGAACACGGGACTCCAGATTTCATTTCTGACACCACCATTAGACTCGTGGCATCGTTCTGGCATGTTTTCATATAAAATTTGTTAGATTTGGAGGAAGTGGGCCTGGGCACGCATTTCGGTGCAAAGCGGGCCCCACAGTCCGAGTCAACAGGATTTTTTGACGCCGACTCATCGGAATCCAGTTCCGAATATACCGTTGAGTTCGTACCATCATTCTGAACTCGTTGACATATAATTTGCTAGGTTTTGGTGGACATTGGATCAGGCACGCATTTCGGTGCTAGTCAGATACCAATATCCGGGTCAACGGGTCATTTTGAGATCGGCTCATCGGAATCCAATTCTGGATATACTGTTGAGTTCGTATCATCATTCTGGACTCGTTGACATGTAGTTTGCTGAGTTTTGAGAACTTTGGCTCCGACACGCATTTCCGTACAAACCAGAATTCCAAGTTCTAGTCAACGGACCAAATTGAGATCGGATCAACGGAATCTAATTCTGGAGATACCGTTGGGTTCGTATCGTCATTCTGGTTTTATGGACATATAATTTGTTATATTTTATAGACTTGTTTTCTTGCACATAATTCGGTACAAAACGGCTCTGACACGGATACCGTTTTGACCCAAAATTACCTTTTTGCCCTTGTGTCCAAATTGGACCGATGGGTAGGCTATCCTAGCTAATTTGACTATTCTGGACACGTTGGCGATGTTTATTTCATCATCCGACAATGTTTGTTGATAGTTTCTCTGAGTTTAACCTTTTTATAATTTATTAATAATTAAATTCTTATAATATTCGTATTTCGGGATTAGTACAACGGAACTGAGATCAGTCAATTCCAGTGATCTCACATCGCTAAAATTGGCAAGATGGACACGTGGATCACTATAATAAGATTATCAACTTTACCGTTGATCATCTTATCTCGATTTGCGTGTCGTAAGTTTCGACGTACTAATAACGAAGTGCACTTTATATCTTTAATAATTAGACTAGAATTGACCCTGTTTGACCAGAGTTAACCAGTTGACCCAAAGTCAACTGTAAGTCAACACTTGACCTAGTTTGACTAGATTATTGGCCGGAGTTGACCTAGAGTTGTTTTGACTTAGAAGAACCTAGGATAATATAGATTGCTTGTAGAGATTCATTTATTACAACTTGAACACCTTGTAACCTGTGTTGCTTTAAATAGGACTCTGTGGCTTCAGTTGGACCCCCCTATACTTATCAGCTGTTCAGGTTATCAGGCGAGTACATTCTCTGATCTTTTCATACTTGTCACGAGTTATATTCTCGCTCTAGATTACTTTTACTTGATGCTGTCACGTTATCATCACGAATTGGTACTATATGGATCTCTTCTTGGGATGTTATCCCCCTTAGCGGGCGCATCAGATACTTTATGACATGTGTTTCATGTACATCATGTATTCCTTGATCTTGCGTTACTCATGTACACTCATGTTCTCTAATGTTCTTTCATGTACGCTCATGTACTTTCATGTGCTCTCATGTACGTTCATGTTTTCTCATGTGTTTTTCTGTGTAACCAAAACATCATGTCCGTAACGTAACTTGATTGGATCCTTGTGTATTAATTGTGGGTAGGGGTGAGTATAAATGGTCATGTGATTTACCCATCATGTTCACTCTGTTACTTTTTATGTTTTATCATGTACAACACAGCCTTATTGGCTGATGTCCTACATGTTCACTCATGTACATCATGTTCAACCTAAGCCAATTATATGCCATCTCGTACTCTAAATCACTAGTCACTTACAGTTCTTACTTATTATGTATATATTTCCAGTTATCAAACATCTCTCCTGTTTTCATATACATCTTCTTACAGCGTTTCATGTATCTTACTCTATTGCTTGCTTTATATTTCCTGACATGATATGAACTGCATGAGATGTATTGTGCTCGCTCCTGTCCTGACTGGACCTGTTGATAAATTTTACAGATAGCGTGGAGGTTGCCTGCTAGCCTAGAGGAGACACAGTAGAGGTTGTATAGGTAGCTAGGGTTTTGCTCAGTTTATTTTCAGTTGTCTTGAGTTGTAATTTATGGATTTCTGTATTTGAGTTTTGAGATGTATTTCTGGGTTGTGTATCTTAGACACTTAGACTTCTATCTGCTGTATTTCTTTTGGATTTCATATTTTATCTATCTTCCATTATGCTCTACCCTAGATGTGATTGAGTTTACATTCTGCTATGTCACCCCCATTTGGAGAGTATAAACTGCTTAGCCTTATACTGTTAGATACATGAGACCTAGGACAGCGTTCTACCGCCGACACTGCGGCGTAGGCTGGGCGTTGTTACGTCCTCGTGCCCTTACTCTAGGGTGCGGGTCGTGACAAGAGAATATGAGCTGGAGCAGTGGGATGATGCGCCAAAATCTACTGAATGTCCGTCATGCCATTTCTCGAGGCCTGGGCCTGAGAATTGTGACGGTACTCAGCGTCGGTAAACCGAGTCATATAGGTTACATACCACTGTCCCTGGAGGGTAACAAATGCATCGAACCTCAAGAAGAACTCGTCGAATTAGCCTGGAGCGACAGGGCTGGAGCATCGGCTGGATCAGCTGTAGGGCAGCACCGAGTGGAAGTGGAGGCTAAGGGTACTTCCTAAATCTAGACAGCTCAGAAGGAGACCCGGAGACATAACAGATGTCTAAGTTGATTTTAAACTTCTAGAAGATCACCGCTAGATGCATAGGATAAAAGAGGTTACGGCATGCCCTCCGACAACTAACCATACCAGCAATAACGGTCTTGGGAACAGAAAAGGTAACTCCAAAGTGAATGTGATACATGGATGATATATCTAAGAAGGTGACCTTATCAGTAGATCCCGTCTTAGGTAACAAGACAGAATAAACAATACGATGATGTAACCCTACCTTCCCAGTTTAGTGAATTTTTGGAATATTTTAATTTTTTTAACTTGGAAGAATAAATTACCTTCAAGTTTTGCTTCCCTTATTAATTTCATGATTATTATTTTAAAGGAAAAGTCTTTAATTAATTGGGAATAACTAATTTAGAGTATTCCCTAAGATTTCTAACTAACGAGGAGTGGTCCCAAGAATGCTAACAACCTTTCCTAACAACTTTAACCACTCTCCTAACAACTTTTGGGTATATCTACAAATTAGTATATTAGTATAGGGATCTAATTGCAAATATTCCAATTTTCTATTTCTCTTATTTAAACTCCCCAGAGGAGAGATAAAACCATTCTCTCTACTCTCAGCCAAATTTCTGAGAGCTGAGCTTTCGTTCTCCCCAATCTCTTTCCTCCCAAAATCGTTTCCTAACCCTAACCCTAATTTCTAAGGATATGGTGATAGTGGCTGGCTATTTCTTAGGCAACGACGACTAGGCTACACTGTCGTTCTCGGCGAACGGCGGACCACCGGGCGAGTGTCAGCGATGACGGCGGCCTTCTTCTAGTGACGAAGCACCATTCTTCGCCGACGAGATTTTACTTTCTTCGTCGACCTCAGCTGTGAAACCCCTATCTCTTCCAGCACTAGCTTCAGAGGATCGGTGAGTCGATTGATATTTGACTAATTTCAAACTCAATTGTAGATATACTCATCATTCCTCTTCTTCTTGATTGAGTGATTTCTGCAGAAATCTCTATTTGATTGATCGGATCAGCATCGACCTCTTCCCTTCCTCATGAATTTGTCGTCCCAACTCTGTGTTGACACGGGTGAGTATTAATCCTAATTTTGTTCCGATCTATAGGATTCACAATGTTATTGATAAGCCGCCATGTTTGATTTTTCCTAGTTTGGATGTTGCTTGAGGTCAGATCGGAAGAACGGGTTGGACGGATCGGTGGATTAACAGAGAATTTTTGATCGAATTCTAGGTAAGTGTTGGCCTAGGGATCCTTCGATACTTCTTGTATTTCTTTGACATTTTCTGGAATTTTTCTCCTCAAGTAACTACCAGCTCTTCTAAAGAATCTATTTCACTTTTGTGTCCGACATGTGTTTGATGGAATGTCGCAGAAGAACTTGAAATCACAACTGGACGCGGGGAGACATGTCCGATCCTTGGATTAGTATTTCGCTTCAAGCTAGATTCATTTCTTAGGTATTTCCTATTTTTCTCATGATCGAAGTTCTGTTTGAATCTTGAGTACATTTCTTGAACGGTAATCGGTTGTAGGAACGGTTGGTGTGTCCGTGTCTAGTTAAGCTCGTGATTCAGTTGGTTCATGTCCTAAGCTAGTCGTGTCTGCTGTGGAGTGTCGGGTGCTAGAAGTCGACTGAGTACAGAGGAGTGCATTGAAGTCTGTAAGGAGACTTGCCGCCACAGAAAGGAAGTAGCCGTTAATTGTGAACTGTAAAGAAGTGGGCAAACAGGGAAGGATTTGAGTTCAATATAATAGGACTAGGTTTAAGGCTCTCTATACGTTCTTTTGAAGTCTTAATTTGTCTAAATCTAAGCCTGTAATTTATTTCCTTGAATTGAAATTTGTGGAGTTATGTGGTATTGCTGAGTGCTACGTGCAGTCAAATTAAGTTGGTATATACTTACTGGACTGGGATTTGTATGTTAATTGGATTTGTTATGCTGGGCAGGATGGCAGTAGGTGTGCAAACAAGTTAAAGGGAAATACATTTTTGAGAATGAGATTTTACTGCGCCCAATTTGGGATTCAGTTTATCCATGGGATGTATAGGCATAGGACTGGGTGGTTATAATGAAGTGGATGCTCTGGGTTATCAGTTTAAGATGAAATTGGCAGCAAGCAAAGGTTGTAGGCTGGGGCTTGTTTATAATTAACAGGATGGGGTCTGATTATAAAACTTTAGATTCTTAGTTATGTTTGGCCTACAAGGCCACTGTATAGAAATGGAGTGAATATAATTTGAGTCAATTGCAGGGTTAAATTAATGGGCCGAGTTAGGATGGTAGTGATTTAGTTAGCCTTGGTTTTTAGTAATAAATTAGTTATAGTACAAATTGTTGCAATAATCTTTACTAACTTTTGCTAAATTATAATGCTCATCTAAATAAATAAATACATATTTTACAAAGTAGATTATTAGGCTCTTAAATTATTTCTAGCTATTAAAGTGTTATTCTTACTAGTATTTTACTAATAAATAGTTGGTTAATGTCACTACCACATTTTAGCTTGAGGGTATTTTGGTCATTATGATATTTTTAATTATTTAATTATTTATTGCATTAGTGTTTGTGATTTTTGACTTTTGCTAGTTAAGACCATAGAGACTAGCCTATTGTATGACCATGACTTTGGTGACTTAGTTAGCATGGTAGACTGGTGTGGGACCCTAATCTAACTTAAGTTGACTCAAGTTGACTTCGGTTCATGGAGAGATTGGGTGCTATGTGTTGAATGGGCTATTAGCTAGAAAGTTGAGACAACTAGCTAGTGCATTAGGTCCATAGCCCATTTCCCAAGAAATCCTAACCCTAATCTCATGTGGCCGGACCCTATAGCAGCCATATGGAGACCCCAATCCCCAATATAATGTCTCTTATTAGTCACTTGCCTCTTTTAGAAATCCTCCTTTTGGAAACCCTAATATTTCTTCCCTAAATTATCAAATCTCACCATTCCTCCACCAAACTGATCCTACTCACCTGCATTTGGATTCATTTCTAGAGTAGAGGTTGAAGGGAGCTTTTTTGCTAGGATTGGAGCTTATTTGGCCATTGCTATTGGAAGAGGACTTCTTATTTTGGGGCTTTTGATTGAGTTTTGCTCTCAATAGGTAAATGCCCCCAAATCCTATTAAATTTCTATTTTCTCTTCATAATAGAATGCATCTAGGCACCATGGACCTGTAGATGTAGTTTGGTAGGAAATGTTGTCCATTTGATACGTGTATCGGACACGTATCGGAGTATTGTTCTTAGTGTTTGGTGAAATGCCTCAAAGGATTCCTTGTTATTGTTTTTTAAAACAAAATATATATTTGTGTAGCTAATGATATGTATATTAAAATGGTTTAGGACTGAGTTGGTATTAGGATCTTTTCGTGTCCATTTCAGACATGCATACACGAGCTGGACACAATACAGGGGAGTACTGTGCTCCCTTGCTGTTCGAGTGTCCTAGAGGACACGACACCTAGATACCTGAAACTTGGTGTGGAGGTGGGGGCACTCACTGACAGGGTGCTCCTCAAGTTTGGCACGAATTGGTTGCGAGTCGAGGAAGTTATCGACCCCGCATCGATTTCACCTGACACTGTGCGCACGAGAATTTCATCTCTGATACGCACGCACAAGCACGACACGACACGTCTTCGACTCATTGCAGACACATGAGTCCCTAGCCCTATACCTACCCTAGGGTTGGACACGAGCACGAGGCTCGAGGGTGGACACACAAGTCCCTATACCCCTCGACACCTCAGTACGACACTTGGTTCACTGCATGTGCACTGTTTTACTGATACATATAATTTCAAGATTTTTACACTGGTTGCACGAGATTTTTGGATACGTAGACACACCTACGATGGACACCTACCTGATAGACACTCTACACATTTGATTTAGGTATTTGTGATTCTAATTTGGTATTGGTTTAGGGTTCAAACTATGAAATTACTGATACATTATAAGGCTGTTTTAGTTTAATACTGAAATAAGTTGGATATTTGGTTTTGGTTTCATTTTTTTGATATTAGATTGATCACAGATGTGTTTGAGTTTACCACTGTATGTGAACATGAAAGCTGGATTTGAATGATAAACTTAGAGATGTAAACTGAATATGGATTGTGAAAAACTGAGCATATCTTAAATGTTAACTGAGTTAGTTTGGTAATGTGATACCTGAGTTTGAATATACCTGAGAATGGATGCTAACTAAGGCTAATGCAATGTATTAACTGAAAATTCAAATGCAATATGTTAACCTATTCACTGATATGTTAAAACTGAGAGCACACACTACTGTCACAGTCTCATACTTGAGCACGCACACACTATCACTCTCTCTATCTAATTACATACTATATGTATTGTATATCTATACATATGTGGTTGTGCCTATATATATAGCTTTACCTCTCTATATATATGTATAAATGTGAATGTATATATATAGTGTATATGTACTTGGTGTGTTATATGTAGATTAGTGCTTGTGTTAGGGTTGTATGCTTATTTGCCTAGGCTAGCTATTAGTTGACCTAGTTTGACTAGGATTGTTGACTAGAGTTGACCAAGAGTTGACTTTAGTTAGAATGACTTGTTAGACTAGGTTTAGACCTAGAATAGCTTGGTTGACCTAGTTTGACTAATATTGTTGACTAGAGTTGACCAAGAGTTGACTTTAGTCTAGAATGACCTACAATCATGTAGAATGCATTATAATATATAGTTTTACTTTATTAGACATGTTGTAACCTGTATTGCTCTAAATATGACTCATCTACTCTGTCTGGACATCTATACTCATCAGATACTCAGGATATCAGGCGAGTACATTCTCTGATCATTTCATACTTGCTAGGACTTATATTCTTGCTCTAGATTACTTTACTTGATGCTGTCACGTTAGTAACACGGATTTGTACTATATGGATCTTATCATGAGATGTTATCCCCCTCAGGAGCATCGGGTACATCATGTCATGTGCATTTCACTTTCATCATGTACTCGTGTGCTTTCACTATTCATGTATACTCTTATGATTCATATACTCTCATGTTCACAGAGCCCTCATGTATAACTTCTTGTGCACTCATTTATGAGCTTCCATGTGAAATTATGTACAATAACATAACCTGCCTAGATCCTTGTGTATTGATTGGGGTACGGGGGAGTGGAAATAGTCATATGAGCAATTTCAAGTAGTATAATCATGTATAAACTCAGTAGTATAATCATGTAGAAATTCCAGCTGTTCATATGCCTATCTTGTACTCTAAACAACTAGTCACTTGTCGTTCTTTACATATAGTAGATATTTCTAGTACAGTTATCTCTCTCCCTTTTTATGTACATTTCTTTCAGCAATTCATGTATCTTACTCTATTGCATGCTTTACATTCCTGTCATGATATGAATTGTTGAGATTTTGTGCTCGTTTCTGTCCTGACTGGAACTGTTGAAATATTACAGATGACACCGAGGAGTTCTATCCTACGTACTATAGAGCAGCCCTAGATGACACTTGTGAGCTGAACTGCCAGGAGGACCCAGTCCTTACAGAGGACATTACCCCAGTAATCTAGGCTAGTTAGCTAGACTAGTTATCTTACTTTATTGTCTTGTCTTTACTTTGACTTTGAGATGTATATATTCTGGATGTTGTTGTTATTGAGATGTTATGTCTTAGACACTTAGACTTCTTCTCTTCTGTTTGTATTTCATTTGGTGATATCTATCTTCTCTTATCTATCTGATCGTACCATTCTACCTTAGCTTGTGATTAAGTTATACCTTCTTCATTGTCCTCCGATTGGAGAGTATATTTGTGTAGTTATATCATATCATGTTACATGTTTGTGACCTAGGATAGCGTTCTACTGCCGACGCTGCAGCGTAGGCTGGACGTACCCACTTCTCGTGCCTCTACACTGGGTACGGGTCGTGACATGTTTTTAGTGGTAGCCTATACAGGTCTAGATTTTGTAGTGGTATTCGAACTAGAGTATCACTACAGCCTGCAGTAGGATGTAGGATATAGTTTTGAGCTACTCAATCACATTAGAAAAACACTTATCTAAATTCCTGCCATTTAAATTCTTGCTGATTAATTGCTTCTTTTGAAATAAACTGTCCTCCTTTGGTTATATCGCTTCATTGTCAATAATTGATTTCTTGTTGATCTGTCTCCAGGATGGTGCATACACGATCCCATCGCTCCGGCCAGAGGGATACTACTGAGAGGTCTGCCACCTCTCGTCCGGTTCAGCCCGGTTAGGCAGTTCCCGTAGTACCTTCTCATGTTGGAGCTTCTGTCGCATTCGGGGGTGCACCTCCGCCTCTTTCGAGGCCTTCTCCAATTATTTTGGAGATGTTTCAGCAGCAGCAGCCGCCTTCGGGATCGGTCGACACCGCCCAGCTTTTTGCCTTCTTTCAGCGGATGGTGGAGGTCCAGCAGCACCAGGCTGCCGATTTCAAGCAGGGCATTGATAATGCCCATTAGTTGGCTATGACGACTGTGGAGAGAGTTACTGTGCAGCCGTAGGGTGGCCAGATCCAGCAGTATCAGCAGAGGATGCCAGGCATCATGGAGTTTCAGAAGATGCGTATGAGAGATTTTCGAGGCACAGAGGGGATCTTATACACTGACGATTGGATCGAGCATATCGAGGAGATATTCCGGCTGGCGAAGATACCAGCCCGACTTCATATTGAGGCAGTAGACAGCCAGATACAGGACCTGGCTCATACCTTGTATCATACGGACCCCAGAGTGGGTACTGCAGGACAGACTTGGAGAGCTTTCAAGAAGCTCATCAAGGAGAAGTTTTTTCCAGATACAGCTCTTGGCGCCTTAGAGACACAGTTTAAGAGTCTGGTTCAGGGGAGCCAGACAGTTGAGGAGTAGGCTGGGGAGTTCTGCCGTCTGGGCAAATTTGTCGAGGGCCTGAGCGAGACGACAAAGGACAGGAGGTTCAGGAAGGGATTGGTCAAGGAAGTCAAGTCCTTGACCAAGAGTGACCGGAGTGCCACTTTTGAAGAGATTCTGGTGGGTACCCTAGCAGCAAAGGATGATCTTGAGCTAAAGCTCACGAGAGGACGGGATACCCATGGAGCCAGCGGCAGCGGAGGCCAGGATAAGAGGCCTCACTTTCAGCAATAGTACTAGTAGAGGCCGTTCCAGCTACAGTAGTTCTAGGGGCAGGGCCGTGCACCTTTCCAGCAGGTGTAGCAGCAGCGGAGACTTCAGCAACAGGCTCCGAGACAGCAGCCCATTAGTTGTACTTTCTTCAAAAAGTCGGGTCATAGATGGAATGACAGCAGGAAGAGGCTTGGTAGATGTCTACTTTGTGGTTCAGCGGAGCACTAGCTGAAGGAGTGTCCCATATTTTTAGGACGGGCAGTTTAGAGAGCAGGAGCCAAGGCTTCGTTGGGGCCGCAGAAGGGATCGCTGCAAACTCAGTACCAGAGGTTCATCCAGCACCAGCAGCAGGCCAGGGGAGGTCAGCATGGGCGAGCATTCGCCATGGAAGCAAAGGATGCAGAGGCTATTGGAGAGCTGATTGCAGGTTCTATTCTTCTCGACTCTATTCCAGCTTTTGTATCGTTCGATTCTGGGGCTTTCTATAGCTTTGTGTCTATATCTTTTGCTATCAGACACCACCTTATTTCTGAATTATTGCCTAGGACTTGCAAGATCACGACCGAGGGTTGCATCATCCTCGTTAGTGATATTTGTAAGGGTCTAAGAGTTGATTTTGGAGACCGAGAACTGGATGTGAGTCTGCTCATGATGCCACTATCGAACTACGATATCGTACTCGGTATGGATTGGTTGAGCAGGCACCACGCCAACATAGATTATCGCGGGGGTAGAGTTCTTTTTAGAGCACCCGGAGAGCCAGAGTTCGAGTTCACCCGACGGCAGGCGGAGCAGAGCAGCAGAGTTTTCTGCGAAGTATCAGTTGAGGAGCAGGTAGTGCCACTCCCTTTGATAGCAGAGTACATGGACGTCTTTTTGGAGGATTTTCCAGGACTACCACCAGACAGAGACGTGGAGTTCTCTATAGACTTAGTGCCCGACGCAGAGCCAATATCCCAGCACGTCTATAGGGTGAACAACAGTGAGCTGGTAGAGTTGAAGAAGCAGATGGATGAGCTGCAGGACAAGGGCTTCATCCGATCGAGTTCTTCACCATGGGGTGCACTGGTGCTTTTTGTGCCGAAGAAGGATGGGTCGGTGAGGATGTGTATCGACTACCGGGCACTCAACAACCTTACGATCAAGAAAAAGTACCCACTACCGTGAATCGATGATCTATTTGATCAGTTGAGCGGAGCTAGGGTATTCTCGAAGATTGATCTAAGGCCAGGCTACCATCAGGTGAATGTGAAGAAGGAGGATATCCCGAAGACAGCATTCAGGATAAGGTATGGACAGTTTGAGTTCATAGTGATGCCGTTTGGGTTGACTAACGCGTCGACGGTATTCATAAACCTGATGAACAAGGTGTTCCACCAGTACTTGGATAAGTTCGTGGTGGTGTTCATCGCTGATATCTTGGTGTACTCGAAGACCGAAGAGAAGCATGAGGAGCATTTGAGAGTGGTTCTGGAGACTCTCAGGAAGGATGAGCTTTATGGCAACCTCTCAAAGTGTGAGTTCTTCCTGGACCGAGTTGACTTCTTGGGTCATGTAGTGACTAGAGATGGGATCTCAGTTGACCCGAAGAAGATCACAGAAGTTGAGGCATGGGCAGCACCGAGTTCAGTCGCAGAGATCAGGAGCTTCTTGGGATTGGCAGGCTACTACAGGAGGTTCGTACAGGATTTCTCCCAGGTTGCAGAGCCATTGACTAGGCTGACCCAGAAGGACGCAGAGTTTGTCTGGTCGGAGGAGTGTCAGGTCGCTTTCGATGAGTTGAAGAAGCGGTTGACGAAAACTCTGATTCTGCCATTGCCTTCAGGATCAAGATGGTTCACTATCTACAGTGACGCCTCGGAGAAGGGTTTGGGTTGTGTCTTTCAGCAGCATGGGAAGGTGATTGTCTATGCTTCCAGGCAGTTACGTCCCCATGAGAAGAACTACCCTACCCATGACTTGGAGTTGGCAGCAGTTATATTTGCTCTAAAGTTGTGGAAACACTATTTATACGGAGAGCGGGTGAAGATCTTTACAGATTATAAGAGTTTGAAGTATGTGTTTACACAGAAGAAGCTCAATATGAGACAACGCAGATGGTTGGAGTTGATGATGGACTTCGACATATCCTTGCAGTATTATCCAGGGAAAGCCAACGTGGTTGCCGACGCCTTGAGTAGGTATCCGACAGCTATGTGGTTGACAGTGGATCGTCATTTACTAGCAGACTTGGAGAACCTGGGGATCGAGGTGATCGTGCCTGTAGTTGAGATGCAGATGTGGGGCCTTCAGATTCAGTCGGACTTGATGGAGAGGATCAAGTCGACTAAGTTTGACGATATTGCTTTGCGGTGTATCCGGGAGCAGGTTCGAGCAGGACTGGTCGATGATGAGTTTGTTCTTGTAGAGGATGGCGCTTTGAGGCACGGTTACAGACTGTATGTGCCCAGCGGAGAGCTTCGAGAGCAGGTCATGTAGGAGGTCCACCGTTCTCAGTACTCTATACATTCATGTGCCAACAAGATGTATAGGGATCTTTGGGAGCATGTTTGGTGGTATGGGATGAAACGGGAGGTAGCTCGCTTCGTAGCCAGATGTTTGATCTGTCAGCAGGTAAAGACTGAGAGGCAGAGGCCAGGAGGTTTGTTGCAGCCATTGCCTATTATGGAGTGGAAGTGGGAGCACATCAGGATGGACATTGTTTCGGGATTGCCGCACACACGAGAAGGGAAAGACACAATTTGGGTCATCGTAGACAGGTTGACCAAATCAGCTCACTTTTTGCCATTTAAAGTGGGTACGTCTACTGAGAGGCTAGCAGATATGTATATGCAACAGATTGTCAGGATACATGGAGTTCCGATGAGCATTGTCTCGGATCGGAATTGTCGCTTTACTTTCCATTTCTGGAGGAGTCTACAGCTTAGCTTGGGCACTCAGCTCAAGTTGAATACTGCATACCACCCTCAGACGGACGGACAGTCAGATAGGACTATTCAGACATTCGAGGATATGTTGCAGACTTGTGTCATAGATTTTAGAGGATCCTGGGAGGATCACCTACACTTAGTGGAGTTTGCATACAACAACAGTTTTAAGGCCAGTATTGAGATATCACCATTCGAGGCACTGTACGGGCGTAGATGTTGTACACCCTTGTCTTGGGATGACATTGGAAAGCGAGCTTTATTGGAACCTGAGATGGTTGTAGATACATCCGAGAAGGTAAAGCTCATCAGAGATCGACTTCGCGTGGCGCAGGACAGATATCGACATTGGGCCGATAGCCACCGCAGACCTTTGGAGTTTGAGGTACAACTTAGAGATATGATAAGAATTAGGAGTTGTTTGTTGTGATTTTTTTTATCATGTTTGATTATTTAGTAATTTGAGACCTTGTTTGTGCTAGGTTGGAGACTTGGTTTTCTTGAGGATCTCTCCGACATGTGGTACTATATGCTTCGGTAGAGGTGGAAAGCTTAGCCCGTGTTTCATCGAACCTTTCGTTATCAGCGGGAGCATACAGGCTAGACTTACCACCTGCATTAGAGGGAGTCCACAACGCATTTCACGTGTTGCAGTTGAGACGGTATGTGGCAGACCCTAGCCATGTACTCGATCATTCCGAGATCGATGTGGGACCTACTCTTAGCTATCCAGAACAACCTGTGGAGATTCTGGATAGACGAGAGAAGGTGCTGAGGAACCAGTCGATACCTTTGGTTCGCGTCGTATGGAGGCATCATTCTCTAGGAGAATCCACCTGGGAGCGGAAGGATGAGATGCGCGAGCGATACCCTTATCTATTTGGACCTTGAGGTATGATTTTCTATCCTTCTCATCTGTTTAATTTTGTCTTTAATTTTGAGAACAAAATTCTTTTAAGGAGGGTAGATTTGTCACTACCATATTTTAGCTTGAGGGTATTTTAATCATTATGATTTTTTTAAATTTTTTATTATTTATTGCATTAGTGTTTGTGATTTTTGACTTTTGCTACTTGAGACCATAGAGAGTAACCTATTGTTTGACCATGACTTTGGTGACTTAGTTAGCCTGGTAGAATGGTGTGGGACCGTAATCTAACTTAAGTTGACTCAAGTTTACTTGGGTTCATGGAGAGATTGGGTTCTATGTGTTGATTAGGTTATTAGCTAGAAGGTGGAGACAATTAGCTAGTGAATTAGGCCCATGGCCCATTTCACAAGAAACCCTAACCCTAATCTCATGTGGTCGGCCCTTATAGCAGCCATATGGAGACCCCAACCCCCTATATAATGTCTCTTATTAGTCACTTGCCTCTTTTAGAAATTCCCCTTTTGGAAACCCTAATATTTCTTCCCTAAATTGTCAAATCTCACCATTCCTCCACCAAATTGATCCCACTCACTTGCATTTGGATTCATTTCTGGAGTAAAGGTTGAAGGGAGCTTGCTTGCTAGGATTGCAGCTCATTTGGTCATTGCTATTGGAAGAGGACTTCTCATTTTAGGGCTTTTTATTGAGTTTTGCTCCCAATAGGTAAATGCCCCCAAATCCTATTAAATTTTTGTTTTCTCTTCATGATAGCATGCATCTAGGCACCATGGACCTGTAGATATAGTTTGGCAGGAATTGGTGTCCATTTGATACGTGTATCGGACACGTATCGGAGTATTATTCTTAGTGTTTGGTGAAATGCCTCAAAGGATTCTTTGTTATTGTTTTTCAAAATAAAATATGTATTTGTGTAGCTAATGATATGTATATTAAAATAGTTTAGGACTGAGTTGGTATTAGGATCTTTTCGTATCCATTTTGGACACGCACACATAAGCTGGACACAACACAGGGGAGTACTGTGCTCCCCTGCTGCTCGAGTGTCCTAGTGGACACGACACGACACCTAGACACCTGAAACTTGGTTTGAAGGTGGGGGCACTCACTGAAAGGGTGCTCCTCAAGTTTGGCATGATTTGGTTGCGAGTCGAGGAAGTTATCGACCCCGTATCGATTTTACCTGACACTGTGCGCACGAGATTTTCATCTCTGATACGTACGCACCCGCACGACATGACACGTCTTCGACTCATTACAGACACGTGAGTCCCTAGCCCTATACCTACCCTAGGGTTGGACACGAGCACGAGGCTCGATGGTGGACACACGAGTCCCTATACCCCTCGACACCTCAGTACGACACTTGGTTCACTACATGTGCACTGTTTCACTGGTACTTATGATTTTGAGATTTTGACACTGGTTGCATGAGATTTTTGGACACATGGACACACCTAGAATGGACACCTACCTGATAGATACTCTGCAAATTTGATATAGGTATTTGTGATTCGAATTTGGTGTTGGTTTAGGGTTCAAACTATGAAATTACTGATACATTATAAGTCTGTGTTAGTTTGAAACTGAAATAAGTTAGATATTTGGTTTTGGTTTCATTTTTTTGATATTAGATTGATCACATGTGTTTGAGTTTACCACTGTATATGAACATTGTTAGGGTTATATACTAAAAGTATCACTTTTGTAGTAACCTTATTTCCTTAAATTTTGAATGAGAATCATATGGACAAATGTTTGCATATTGTATTTGTTGCAAGTGTTAATACAAATGTCTAATATTCTATATTATAGATAATTTGGTGTGTGGTGTCATACAGAAGATCATATTATCAGTTCCCTATGGAGTATATAAATAGTTCACAACCTAGATGGACTTGGACAATCTATTGGAAAGGTTGTAGTGTAATCTGGTATCAGTCTATCTTGACTATAGGTTTACACTAGCATAATTTGTGTGTATTGAATAAGACCACTTGAGGTTTTCCTTTTTGTACTGACTACATAAGAGAATAAATACCTCAGTTATTATGGATGCTTGTGCTCTTAATTCAGATATAATAACAAACATATATATGTAGTGTGCATTACTTTTACTCATGAAAGAGCGAGATTCATTATGGATCAACAACCTCTATGAATTGGGTAATAACATTATATGTATGATGGGCTGTTGATTATAAATGAAATCCATGTCCTGGTACATCGGGTTGATGATGTCCCCTTAAGGAGCTTATAAGGATTGTTATGTAAACCCTGCAGGTGGATTATATCCGACATGACAAATAAAGTTGAGAGGTACTACTTAAGGATAAAAGATGTCGAATCAATATAGTTGTCAGCAACTTAATTTGATCGACGGACATACGATATCTTAACATGTGGAGCCAAACGAGCATATAATAAAAGGAGCCCACAAACATAATTTAGAATTAGGGAGGTAGTGCAACAATAGCTCATTAGGGGACCGAGTTATTGTTAATGGGCCTGGATTGTGTGTTCGGGCTGAACACAAGATATCCAGATCTGTTAGGAGGCATAATCCTAATTTCTCCTCATGGTCCCTGCCGTAGCCTATATATATCCTCTATTCTCTGGCCGCCAAAATAAGAGATCAGAAATCTGAAGCTTTCTCTAAATTTGTGATTCACGTAAGAAGAGAAAGACAGGGCTGCCAAGGAGAAGAAAAGGTTGGGAGATCGTCGCCCACACGACGTCCAACTCGAGGAAGGAATACGTACAAAAGATCTTGGGGTCGTCCGCTCGAGATTGCCAAAAATTACTTGTCTTCTTTTCGCCGCAGGTATAATTCCTGAACCCTAGTTTTTGCCTATGAAGGGTTAGAACACGTATTAAATCTGTTTAACTTTCTATCGATCAATACGCACACCAAAATAAGGGTCCTGGGAATCCCCAGTTCCATCAAACATGAAAGCTAGATTTGAATGATAAACTTAGAGATGTAAACTGAATGTGGATTGTGAAAAACTGAGCATATCTTAAATGTTAACTGAGTTAGTTTGGTAATGTGATACCTGAGTTTGAATATACCTGAGAATGGATGCAAACTAAGGCTAATACAATGTATTAACTGAGAATTCAAATACAATATGTTAACCTATTCACTTATATGTTAAAACTGAGAGCACACCACTGTCATAGTCTCATACTTGAGCACGCACACACTATCACTCTATCTAATTACATGCTATATGTATTGTATATCTATACATATGTGGTTGTGCCTATATATATATATAGATTTACCTCTATATATATGTATATGTTAAATGTGAATGTATATATATAGTATATATGTACTTGGCATATTATATGTAGATTAGTGCTTGTGTTAGACTTGTATGCTTGTTTGCCTAGGCTAGCTATTGGTTGGCCTAGTTTGACTAGGATTGTTGACTAGAGTTGACCAAGAGTTAGCTTTAGTCTAGAATGACCTTGAATCATGTAGAATACATTATAATATACAATTTTACTTTATTTGATATGTTGTGACCTGTGTTGCTCTAAATAGGACTCATCTAATCTGTCTGGACATCTATACTCATCAGATACTCAGGATATCAGGCGAGTACATTCTTTGATCATTTCATACTTGCTAGGACTTATAATCTTGCTCTAGGTTACTTTACTTGATGCTGTCACGTTAGTAACATGGGTTGGTACTATATGGATCTTTTTATGAGATGTTATCCCCCTCGGAAGCATCGTATACATCATGTCATGTACGTTTTACTATCATCATGTACTCCTGTGCTTTCACTATTCATGTATACTCTTGTGATTTATGTACTCTCATGTTCACAGAGCCCTCATGTATAAGTTCATCTGCACTCATTTATGATCCCCCATGTGAAATCATGTACAATAACATAACCTTTCTAGATCCATGTGTAATAATTGGGGTACCGGGGAGTGAAAATAGTCATGTGAGCAATTTCAAGTAGTGTAATCATGTATAAACTCAGTAGTATAATCATGTATAAATTTCAGCTGTTCACATGCCTATCTTGTACTCTAAACCGCTAGTCACTTGTAATTGTTTAATTATAGTAGATATTTCCAGTACAGTTATCTCTCTCTCTTTTGTATGTACATTTCTTTTAGCAATTCATGTATCTAACTCTATTGCATGCTTTATATTCCTGTCATGATATGAATTGTTGAGATTTTGTGCTCGTTCCTGTCCTGACTGGACCTGTTAAAATATTATAGATGACACCGAGGAGTTCTGTCCTACGTACTATAGAGCAGCCCTAGATGACACATGCGAGCTGGACTCCCAGTAGGACCCAGTCCTTGCAGAGGACATTACCCCAGTAGTCTAGGCTAGTTAGCTAGACTAGTTATCTTACTTTATTTTCTTATCTTTACTTTGACTTTGAGATGTATATATTCTGGATGTTGTTGTTGTTGAGATGTTATATCTTAGACACTTAGACTTCTTCTCTTCTGTTTGTATTTCATTTGGTAATATCTATCTTATCTTATCTATCTGATCATACCATTCTACCTTAGCTTGTGATTGAGTTATACCTTCTGCATTATCCTCTGATTGGAGAGTATATTTGTGCAGTTATATCATATCATGTTAGATGTTTGTGACCTAGGACAGCGTTCTACCATCGACACTGTGGCCTAGGCTGGACATACCCACTTTTTGTGCCCCTACACTGGGTGCGGGTTACGACAGTTAAGGCTAACCAATAGTTAATTAGTGAGTTGACATTGTTTAGAGCTTACCCAACCTGTACTCATTTCCAGGAGTATCTGGAGATTTCTATTTCCTTATTTTCCAGCTTCGAGAGCAAAGCAAGTACATTATTCGGTTTGTTCATTTACTTCATGTCTTATGCTTTCCATTTTGGATACGATATTACACAATATGGTCTTCTACTTTTGATTCATGTTTCTTGTACTTTACCTGTGTCTGGGGAGAGGAAATACTACAGATGTGAGACCAAACCGAAAACAAATTTATGTGAATAGCTTAGGCCTCGCACAGTACACGCGGGACCTAAGTCGTACTATTATTCATGTACCATGTACCCTGTGCTACCCAAGCCGGTCGCACGGTCTGGATGTATTTCGATATTTTACACATATCAGGTTCCTTGTATATTTTCATGTTCAAGTTTTATTCATGCTCCCTGTACTTCCTGTATTTACTTTTCAGCATTCATGTTCTTATTTCCTGTACTTTATATTCTCATGTACCTTGTGCTCATTTCTATCTCATGTTGTACTTGTTCATTACATAGAATTGTACTTTGCTCTGCTCCAGACTGGATATGTTGCAGATGAACTTGACGATATCGTTCCAACTTTATGGGCCAGAGCCCGGGATCTTAGCTGAGCAGGATGGAGCCATGACTTAGGTGAAGATTCTACAGATTTAGACTGTTTAGCTATACTCCAAGATATTGTATATAGAGTTTTCATAATTGTCTCTTTTATTCTTGTTATCGAATTTATCTCTGGTACTTTTATGTATAAATTGTACTAATGATTAGTGATGTTGTGACTCTCAGGGAACGATCATAGATGTTGTGATGTTTATATTATTTGGTGCTTTAGAGTTTTCCTTAGTATTGTACAGCTTACTGCGTTGCATCTTCCAATGTAGGCTTGGCATGTCCGACTCGTATCTGAATATTCGGGAGCGGGTCGTGGCAGATGGAGTTCATAAAAATATTGGATCAGGTGACGTACGAACAAATAAGACTGAGGAACCGGACCCGGATGACACATCGCTACCTTAAGAGACTCAAGGTACATGTCAGAGGGAATTGAACATTGTTAATCTCGACTAGAGCTTCATCGTTATCAGCCATATGGAAGTACTCACTCAAGTCGGTCGAGTTAAACTTGTAATACCCACTTTCCTAAATGAGGATAATTTTGAACTTTTGTAATTGTAGTCTTTTAATAATGAGATTTAAATCATGTTATAATTTTTGGTAATTTTTAATTCTTTTAAAACTATTTTAATTGGTGATTTGTGATTTTGGTGTTTTGCTAGTGAAACCCTAGATACTACTTGACCTAGAGACTAACCATGACCATGGGAACCTAACCATGTGGTTAGGGTGATTTATTTCTACATTTTTGCCCAAGGGTATTTTGGTCATTTTGATTTTCGTGAATTTTTTATGTTGCATTGGTGTTGTGATTTTGACTTTTGCTAGTTGTGACTTTAGAGACTAGTCTAGAGTTTGACTTTGACTTTGGTGACTTAGTTAGCATGGTGTGGGACCCTAATCTAACTTAAGTTGGTCTTAGTTGACTTGAGTGTGGCTAGGTTTCATGAGAGGATTGTGAGAGTTTTGCATTTGGACTTATGGCTAAGGAGTTGAGCTAGCTAGTTAACTATCTTGGCCCAAAGCCCACCATGAAACCCTAACCCTAGCTCTTCCAATGTAGGTTTTGCATTTGGACCTAATTTTTCCCCTATAAAGTCTCTCTTCATGACCACTTGCCTCTTTTAGAAATCCCCCTTTAGGAAACCCTAATTTCTTCCCCCTTTCATCATTCTTCACCATTTCTCCACCAAATTGATCCCAATCTTTTGCAATTGGTTCTAAATCTAGAATAGAGGTTGAAGGAGGCTAGCTTGCAAGGAGGGGAGCTCATTTGGACATTGCTTGAGGAAGGGGACTTCACAATTTGGGACTTTTTCATTGAGATTGGCTCTCTATAGGTAATCCCTTTAAATTACCTCTAAATCCTGATTTCTTTCTATAGATGCATCCATCTAGGTGTCCCCAGCTGTAGGTGAAGTTTGGTAGGAATTAGAATTAGTTTGGTGTCCGTATCGGACACGTATCAGTGTCATTGCTTACGTGTTTGCTGAAATGCCTCAAAGGAGTTTTTGTTCATATTTTTAAAAACTATCTGAATAGGATTGTAGCCCTATATGTGTACTTTGAATTTCGTGGGGACTGAGCATGAATTGTGTCAATTTTTGTGTCCAAAATAGGACACGAACCCGTGCACGAGACAGTGTCTCAGTGCCGTACTGCTCGGGGTAGAGATCTGCGTGTCCGTGTCACTTGGACATGCGACACTTGGCATGGACATGGGGTAAATGTCTGCAAACATACCACCAAAGTCTCATGGCTTATCGTGTCGTGTCGGACATGAATTCTATCGCACACTAGTTCTACACTGGGACTGAATTACGAAGATTTTGCGTCTGATACACACTTCGTGTTACGTGGACACGTGATGTGGACATCTCGTGTTGTGTCTAATGTGTAGCCCTATATGTGGTCTACGTATGGACATCAGCACGAGATGTGTCGTGGCTCGTGTCGTGTCCACGAGCTCTCGCACCCACTGCACGAGACTGCTCTGTGCAGTGTGTGTCTGTGTATGTTTAATATAGTTTGGACACCTCGTGTCCAGTTGTTGGACTCGAGATAAACCCTATGACACGAATACATGTCTGACACTTGTTGGCACACATTAATTTGATGTTAAATTATGTCTCCACATGTAATTTAGGGTTCGAACATGTACTGATACTGTATTTTCTGATTTAATGTAAATTTATCTGCTTGGACACGTTTCTGGGGACACATTGACACATGATGACGTGCTGACACTCACCATAACACCTTGACACTACACTGTACACTTTTGTTTGCCACACCTGACACTCACTTGTTCGACACATTCACTCACTTCACTTCTTTGATACTTCTGAACTTTGTGGCAGTTCATACCCACTTTGTATTGCCACATGGACACTTGGACACCTTGCTGACACCATCGGATATGCTAGGACACTCCTTGACACTACTCTACAGGACATGGATTTGCCACATTGCAGTTACTTGATCGACACACTTCATTTTTCTCTGATACATGTGACACATTGATGTATTCTGCACACTAAACACTTTGACACTTCACTTGGACACTTTCACATGATTCACATTCATTCGACACTCATAGCTCACTGCTTTCACTCATGACACATAGCTGCACATACATGTCTGAACACCTTGCTCTGTGACACAATGATTCACTTGACACTTGTATTGCCTGTACACTTCTTGTGACACACACTCTATAACATGAAAACTGAACCCTATCCACTCACACACCTTGCCCTTTACACCCACAGTACACCTACATGCTGCCCCAATACATGAGACTAATTGGGTTGGGCTTGTTCTCAAGCTGTGAAAAGAATAGGGTTCTTTCGATTTTAGGTTCAATTTCATAGGTAACTGTACATTATTGATACTTTAAAAAGAAAACTGGGATATAGGGTCAAATGTTAAAACTGAACTGAACTTAATTTCATATGCAAACTGAGAACAGCCCCTTCACATTCCAGTTTCACCCTCACCTTCACATTAACACTCACACACACCCTTTCTCTTCACTCACCCTCACTTTTCATGTATGCACTCTCACTTTGATTTAATTTCCTTCTATATATATGCATGTATATATATCTATATATATATATAGCTAAATGTATATGTTGTATATAGATATGCAATACATGAATGTATGAGATGATGAATGCTTGATATATATATATATATATATATATATATATATATATATATATATATATATATATATATATATATATATATATTTTCATTTAGGATTTTGGTCTAGACTTGTTTAGGCCTAGTGTGTGGTATATATGGTATATGGTATTGTATAGGATTTTGACTAACTTAGACTAGTTTGACCTTGTTGATCGAACCCAAGCTAATTTGACCTAGTTTGACTATATAGTTGACTAGAGTTGACCAAAAGTCAATATTGAGCCAATATGTAACCAATTGACCTAGCTTGACTAGAGTTTGACTTAGTTGACTAAGATTGACCTAGTTGACTAGATGTTGACTTGGTTTGACCCAGAGTTGACCAAGAGTAGACTTTAGTCTAGAATGACCTGGAAATCATATAGAATGCGTTATAAAGTTCAATATTACCATTCTGGACATGTTGTGACCTGTGTTGCTCTAAATAGGACTCATCTACTCTGTTTGGACATTTACACCTACCAGATACTCAGGATATCAGGCGAGTACATTCTCTGATCATTTGATACTTGTTAGGATTTATATTCTTGCTCTAGATTACTTTACTTGATGTTGTCACGTTGTTAACACGGATTACTACTATATGGATCTTTACATTGAGATGTTATCCCCCTCGGGAGCATCGGGTGCATCATGTCATGTGCATTTCACTTTCATTATGTACTCCTGTGCTTTCACTATTCATATATACTCTTGTGATTCATGTACTCTTATATTCACAGAGCCCTCATGTATACCTTCATGTGCACCCATTTATGGGCCCTCATGTGAAATATTGTACAATAACATAACTTGTCTGGATCCTTGTGTATTGATTGGGGTACGGGAGAGTAGAAGCAGTCATGTGAACAATTCTAAAGTAGTCATTATACAAACTCTTTAGTGTAATCATGTGCAAATTCAAGCCATTCACATGTCTATCTTGTACTCTACATCACTGGTCACTGATAGTTCTCTACTTATAGTAGCTATTTACATTACAGTTCTCTCTTTTACAACGTGTACTTTCTTTCAGTGTTTCATGTATTTTACTCTATTGCATGCTTTATATTCCTATCTTGATATGAACTGTTGAGATTTTGTGCTCGTTCCTGTCCTGACTGGACCTGTTGAACATATTACAAAGGATGACGCGGACCTTTGCCCTACCTATTATGGAGCTGCCATAGATGACACCTGCGACTTGGACCTTCAGCAGGATCCATCAGCAATAGAGGATGTCACCCCTATAGTATAGGCTAGTTAGCTTAGACTTCTATCTTATTTTGATGTCTTGTCTCATTTGGATACATTGATGTACATATTTGGGTCTTGTTGCTATTCTGAATGTTTGTGGAGATGTTATCTTATACACTTAGACTTCTTCTCATGTTTGTATTTTATTTGATGATTTTTATTATCTATCTATCTATCTTATCGTACTTCTATCTTAGTTGTGATTGAGCTGTACGTTTCTGTATTGTCCTCCGTTGGGAGTGTATATACTGTACAGGTACCTAATTGTTAAATATATGTGACATAGGACAGCGTTCTACTGCCAACACTGCGGCGTAGCCTTGACGTACCCACTTCTCGTGCCCCTAAACTGGGTGGGGGTCGTGATACATTTTTAGTGGTGGCCCATGCAGGTCGAGTTATGTAGTGGTATTCGAACAAGAGTATCACTACAACCTGCAGTAGGATATAGGATATAGTTTTGAAGGTACTCAATCACACCTAGGAAAACTCTTATCTGATTCCGTCATCTAAAATTCTTGCTGCTTTATTGTCTTCCTTTGAAATAAATTGTCCTCCTTTGATGTTATCGATTCATTCTCAATAATTGCCTTCATGTTTGATCTGTCTCCAAGATGTTGCAGACACGATCCTATCACTCCGGCCAGAGGGATACTACTGAGAGGTCTGCCACCTCTCGTCCGGTTCAGCCCGGTCAGGTATCTCTCGTGGTACCTTCTCATGCTTGAGTTTCTATCTCATTCGGGGGTGCACTTCCGCATGTTCCGATGCCTTCCCCTGTCATTCCTGATTTCTTCCAGCAGGAGGCACCTTCGGGATCGGTTGACGCAGCGCAGTTGTTTGCCTTCTTTTAGAGGATGGTGGAGGCCCAACGGCAGTAGTCCGCTCATTTTTAGCAGGGCATAGAAAATGCCCATCAGCTTGCCCTGACGACGGTGGAGGGAGTCATTACGCACCCCCAGGCAGGCCAGATACAATAGTATCAGCCGAAGACACCAGGGATTCAGGACTTCCAGAAGATGCGTCCGTGGGACTTCTACGGCACAGAGGGGATTCTGTATGCGGATGACTGGATAGAGCACATCGAGGAGATCTTCCGGCTGGCGGAGATACCAGCTCGACTGCAGATTGAGGCGACAGGTAGTCAGATACAGGACCTGGCTCGCACATGGTACCAGACAGACCCGAGGGTCAGTACAGAGGGACAGACTTGGAAAGCCTTTAAGAAGCTGTTCAAGGAGAAGTTTTTTCCTGACACAGCTCTTCGTGCCCTGGAGTCGCAGTTTGAGAGCTTAGTTCAGGGCAGTCAGACTGTCGAGGAGTACGCTGGGGAGTTCTGCCATCTGGGCAGATTTATTGAGGGACTCAGTGAGACAGCAAAGGCCCGGAGGTTCCGGAAGGGGTTAGTCAAGGAGGTTAAGTCCTTGACCAAGAGTGACCGGAGTGCCACTTTTGAGGAGATTCTGGTGGGTGCCCTAGTAGCCGAGGACGATCTTGAGCTGAAGCTCAAGAGGGGACGAGACGCTCATGGCGCCAGCAGCAGCGGAGGCCAGGCCAAGAGGCCTCACGTACAGATTCAGCAGCAGTAGCAGCAGAGGCCTGTTCAGCAGCAGTTTCAGGGCCAGGGACATACACTTTACCAACAAGCACACAGGCAGCAGCCCATTAGTTATACTTTCTACAAGATGTCGGGTCATAGATGGAATGACTGCAGGAAGAGACTAGACAGGTGTTTACTTTTTGGTTCAACGGAGCATCAGTATAGGAAGTGTCCCAAGAACCAGACACCATTAACTCAGGCAGCAGTAGGAGCTAGGGCTCCGATAGGGCAGCAGAGAGGACCACCATTGCAGACTCAGCAGCAGGGGTTTGTCCAGCATCAGCAGCAGGCCAGAGGAGGAGGCCAGCAGGGGCGAGCTTTCACCATGACAAATGAGAATGCACAAGCAGTAGGAGGGATACTTGTAGGTTCTATTCTTCTCGGTTCCATTCCCACTTTTTCCGTATAATAACTATCTTGAAATTCAATTCTGAGAGTTTTGTCTACCTCCTTATTCGTCGATAAATTTGATTCTTAGTATTCTGTGTTGATTTGATTTTAATTTTTCCAATATAAGTCGTATGGGCTAGGTCGCCTCAGTTATGGAATTTAGAATTTTCTACAGTCATATTAGCTAGCATAGTGAGGACATATAGTCCGATTTTAGACGTATTTCTCGGGTGTGAGAATTTAAGGTTTTCGCGACCAAGCATGCGGCAATGCAAAAATTTTAAATACCATTATTCTAGAGGTATGTACCTTAGTTGGGGACTCTATGATTATCGTAGCCTTTCTTACTTGTATGACGAAGATTGTAAGTCTCATGATTTTGGACAGACGCATATGATTATAGGATTGTTTGATTAGAGACTTTAATTGATTGGGGGATTGACCTAGAAAGAGTACGACCATCATAATTTTGAGAACGAAATTCTTCTAAGGAGGGTAGACTTGTAACACCCACTTTTCTAAATGAGGGTAATTTTGAACATTTGTATTCTTAGTCTTTTAATAATAAGATTTAAATCATGTTATGATTTTTGGTATTTTTTAATTCTTTTAAAACTATTTTAATTGGTGATTTATGATTTTAGTGTTTTGCTAGTAAAACCCTAGATACTACTTGACCTAGAGACTAACCATGACAATGGGAACCTAACCATGTGATTAGGGTGATTTATTTCTATATTTTTGCCCAAGGGTATTTTGGTCATTTTGATTTTTGTGAATTATTTATTGCATTGGTGTTGTGATTTTGACTTTTGCTGGTTGTGACTTTAGAGACCAGCCTAGAGTTTGACTTTGACTTTGGTGACTTAGTTAGCATGGTGTGGGACCTTAATCTAACTTAAGTTGGTCTTAGTTGACTTGAGTGTGGCTAGGTTTCGTGAGAGGATTGGGAAGTTTTGCATTTGGACTTGTGGCTAAGGAGTTGAGCTAACGAGTTAACAATCTTGGCCCAAAGCCCACCATGAGAAATCGTAACCCTAGCTCTTCTTTTGGTCAGCCACCACAGCCACTTATGACCTCATTTTTCTCCTATAAAGTCTCTCTTCATGACCACCTGCCTCTTTAGAAATCCCCCTTTAGGAAACCCTAATTTCTTCCCCCTTTTATTATTCTTCACCATTTCTCCACCAAATTGATCCCAATCTTTTGCAATTGGTTCTAAATCTGGAATAGAGGTTGAAGAAGGCTAGCTTGCAAGGAGGGGAGCTCATTTGGACATTGCTTGAGGGAGAAGACTTCACAATTTGGGGCTTTTTCATTGAGATTGGCTCTCTATAGGTAATCCCTTCAAATCACCTCTAAATCCTGATTTCTTTCCTTAGATGCATCCATCTAGGTGTCCCCTAGCTATAGGTGAAGTTTGGTAGGAATTAGAATTAGTTTGGTGTCCGTATCGGATACGTATTAGTGTCATTGCTTATGTGTTTGCTAAAATGCCTCAAAGGAGTTTTTGTTCATATTTTTTTAAATATATTTGAATAGGATTGTAGCCCTATATGTGTACTTTGTCTTTTGTGAGGACTGAGCATGAATCGTGTCGGTTTTCGTGTCCAAAATCGGATACGAACCCGTGCACGAGATAGTATCTCAGTGCCCTGCTGTTCGGGGTGGAGAACTGCATGTCCGTGTCACTTGGACACGCGACACTTGGCATGGACATGGGGGCAATATCTGCGAACATGCCCCCAGAGTCTCATAGCTTATCGTGTCATGTCGGACACGAATTTCTTCGTGCACTGGTTTTACACCGGGACTGAATCACGAAGATTTCGCGTCTGATACGCACTTCGTGTCGCGCGGATACGTGACGTGTGTCATGCCCCACTCCCGTAGGAATGATCGTCCTCGCTAAGGCGTGATGCCGCACGAGCCTAGATTGCGTTCATGCAAAGCGAGTTCCATAACGGCCGATTTTAGCGGCTGGGATGGGGTCGTCACACAGAAGTCCCAAGCAGAGACATTGAATATGCCAGCAGGAATTTAGAACAAAACACAAGTCATTCAAAAGATGCATTTTATTGATATTGAAACAAGGATTACAATGGGGCGCAAGGCCAAGATTATAAGTCATTCAAGCTCACTCAAGCTCACTCTTCTCACATTACAAGTCATTCAGCTCTCTCTCTCATCTCTCAAAACATGTCTTGAACCAGCGGATGCTTCAGAAGGCGACGTCCATACATTATGTCCCGTATAAGTCTTGACTCCACGCGGCCGCACCCTACGAATCGCCAAGGAACTCCGTGCCTCGACGCATCCAAGCGAGCTCCGCACCACGAGATTCTACCTATGCCTGCACATAAAAACTGTGTAGGTGTCAGTACTCAACTGTACTGGTGGAATGAGCTCCTCACCCACCCATACAAAACCAATACGTTTGATTTACTTTGTGTAACATAGTCCCCTTATGATTGTCTTTCTACTCTTGCCTTAGGATCGATTTTAGGATAGACGCCTTGGCCTACTTATGTCTCTAGACCATCTCGTGCTTGCGACAACGTTAACCTATCAAGTCGTGCTTGCCTTTCGGCCCGAAATCAAAGACGCGACTACTCGGTAAGACTCCATTTCCATGTGACCATGCTACAAGTTCATTGTATCGTGCCTCGTAACTCAGTGAGACCTAACCGCCTCGCCGCCTCACAATCCTTGCTACTTTGATTACCGACTGACCCAATCGAGACTTGTGAACTTAGTGTCACTTGACTAACTTTGTCTTGCGGTGATTCCTGACTTAAACCCAAGACGACTAAAATCCAACATGTGCAACTCTATGCCAACATCTTAAGACTCAACGCCACAACTCCTACCGAAGCACGTCGCCTATGTTGATGCCAAATCTTTGGCCCAAACATTCTTCCAAAACGTACACACATTTAACTCGACACATTCCAAAGGCATACACGCGGATAGCCGCAATTTTGTCGACATCTATATGAACTTAGTCACTAGCATAACAAGCTATCCTGGACATATAGTTTTGTTAATCGGTGTCCTTTCAACGCAAGTAGCTAGCTCCGTTGCAAGTCCCCGCTTAACCCATGCTAAAACCTTATGCACGACTATACCCTATTTCCTCCTACTATTTCCTCCTAGGCCGAGTCGGTCCCGTGGCCCCGGGTTGTCGCTCGAGGAACCATCGCCCTTGTCGACAAGTTATCCATGACCATGCAAGACTCGACTCGAACTGACGTCTCACACGGTCATCCTTCTTTCAGTGTTACCATCTCTTTCAAGACCAAATTCGAAACTTCTATCCTTGAGACCCCTCGACGACCCACGGTCGTGACCCTTCTGCCATGATGCTCCATCCTTTTTACTCAACTTAGGAATGACTATTTGATAGACCCTTTTTCCATAACTCACTTTGAATCAACCGTGGCTCGTGCCTTGAACACTAAGTCCCTGCATCGTGCCTTAAACAGACTTGTGTTCCGTACGACACTATCGTCAAACTCATACTCCATAAGACTAGCTTTGAGACTGTAGGACTTCGTAGCTATACCTAGTCGTAGAACTCGTGGGACCGTGCTTGCTACTACTCCGATAGCCTAACAAAACTTTGCCTAACTCAGTCGTGCAACAACTTGACGAGCAAAGACTGCATCAAGCCTTGCATCGTTGGAACGTACCGTGCACGCATTCGACTTTGAACAACCAAGTTCTTTGGGTGCCTAGACTTATGTCACAAGCCGTGCGATGCAACTTAACTCATGGGGCAAACCAAGGCTATGCCAAGCCTTGGATGATAGGACCGTGCATGCTTTATGAAGCGTTTATGCGGGCGACGCCTATGACTTAGGCTAACTCTTAGCTTTGTGGCGAAGACCAACTTTTCCTTCTTCTAAGCCACGGGACGAAGGACCGAGTGTCATTTTCAAAGTACGCCGTGCACCAACTCTAAGCCGAACGTTGGACCTTTCCATATTCTAACTCAATTTGACCCGTCGGGATTATTTCCTTATCTATGTGGATTCGTCTCTTTTATTATTCACCCTACTTGTGAAAGTTGAAAACATTTGATTTATTATGTGACGGCTAAGATGAAGCAAGTTCACCGAAACTATCCCACCTGAGCGAGGAGTCGCCTCGACCGAGCGATGTCTTCGAGTCGCCATTGCATGGCTAAGTCTGAATGCCATTGATGTTTCGATTCCTCCGATTGACTGAGCGGGATGGGGCACTACATCATACACCACTCAGAAAAAGTTTCGTCCTCGAAACTAACTGAGTACTTACTCATCGAATTATCCCTCGAATGTTCAACGACTCTCGCGCACATTTCTCGTATGCATTTCTCAAATTCGAGCTACGCTCGTGCTACCCACAATCTTCTCTTCAAAACTTTCGATCTCAAAATCCTTGACACTTTCTCGTTCCTCTAGTCCCACTTGATTTAACGCATCACTTGTTGGCACAGTTTATTTTGATAACATTAACAGCATCTTCGTAGTCTAGTTTTCTCTGTATTTCAGCTAACAGATAATCTTTCAGAGCTCTCCTACAATTAGTATGTCCATTCAAGCCGAGTCATCAAAGCCTTATGGACGTTCCTAAAAGAAGACGAAAGGAAAGACCAGCGCTCCTTAAAGACGTCACTCAACAGATTCAAGATTTCGAGTCTGTACAAGGTCTAGGTCCTTCTGTATAAACACCTAAGGTTGGATGACAAAACGTAAAGCTCTTCTATTTTTTAGTCAAAAATTAATGTCCAAAAGAACGGCATACGGACGGTATACCGCTGCGTCACGACGGTATACCGTATCTGAGCCACAAGAATGTTCTGTGACAAACATCGGCGTACCGTTTCTGGCTCTCAAAGTTACAAAATTCTACTCAAAGGATAGCTCCGACGACAACGAGTCAGATGATGATGAAGAAATAGCTCTTACCGCAAAGCATTTTCGAAAGTTTCTCAAGTTTAACAAAGTCAACCGCTTTAGACGGGACAACGATGAAGATCCTGCTTGCTACCAATGCAGGAGAACCGGCCACATCAAGATAGATTGCCCTATGACAAGAAAAGACTCCAGTAAGTACGAGAAGTCTAACACAGGAAGCTTTTCCTCCAGAAAATATGCCAACATCAGCATTTGGTGTGAAAGTGACGCTAGCGATTCAGACAACGACAAAGAATGTAATCACAATGCAAATGTTTGCCTCAGGGCAACCGATAAGGTACTCGATGATCTCTCTTTGAATACTCTCACTTATGATGACTTGGAAAATTCTATTCTTGAACTACACGAGGAACACAAAGGTGTTAGAAATAAGTACAAGAAATCTCTAAAAGAGGTTGATGTACTCAAACTTGAGGTAGAAAGACTCTCCAACATCATTATTGATGTAAAAGGAAAATCTCCTGCCTCCGACACGGATGAGATAGAATCTTTGCGACTCAAGTTACAAGAATCTCAAGTTATCATTGAGAAAAAGGATGATGAGATCCAATCCCTCAGAAGGGCTTATGATTTTGTTATGCATAAAGTTCAAGCTGCAAATAGAAGAGAATATGATACTTCTACTAAGTATAATGATCTTCTTGTGCAGGGTAAGAAACTAGTTTATAAGAACACTACTCGCACACATACTCCAAGACACGCCTACACTCATTACAATACTAGTCAAAATTCTTACATGAACAAGAACACTACACACAGGTCCTATCCTAACACAAGGAAAGGACCCTTTGTTAAGAAGAACACCTCACATCAAGCCTTCTATTATTATCATCATAACAATCATGATAGAACTCCTTGCACTAAAGCTTCACATGTGCATAACACTCACACATTCTCTTCTAAATCTTCCATGATGTGCAACTATTGTTGGTTACTTGGACATACTTCTAATTATTGTCTAACAAGGAAACAAGTTGATATGAAAGTTAATAAATGGGTTCCTAAGACTAACAATCAAGGACCCAAACAATCATGGGTACCTGTCACGACCCGTACCCGCTTTTCGGACGCGAGCTCGTGAGCAAGCCAGCTACGTATCAAGCGGACTCCAGCCCGACTCGAGTACGTATAAGCTGTCAAGTTCATGGTATCATGGCTAATATGGTAATCTACAGTATATCTCAATCCACAAGAATATATAAGACAAGAATGAACAAGTATGGGTCGTGGTCTGTAACCCACTAGCATATATGTCCGATTAGACTCCAAGAATAATATGAGTATATAAAACTAAGCTGATAAACAGGATATATCATGAAAGCACGAGAAAGATAGTAAATTAATAACACTAACAAAATACCTGAATCATGCGATTGAAGTCAACTACCACATGCTCAGCTAACTATCTCCGTGCAATCAGCTACCTGAAGAGATCATCAGGTCCTCGGGGGACTAGCAAGATACATAAAATATACCTACTAATATGACAGTAAATAACCTGTGTGTAGGATAAGAACACTGCAACAAGAACATCTAAGGACGACGAGTCGTGTGGAAATGTAATACTAGACTTGGCTAACTATCAATCAGAACTCCTATAGCTTGTAATACAATACAAGATACACTCAATCTATAGTGTTTCAATTGACGTACAAGCAGGATACTCTCAGTCGAGCTTAGCCAATTCTAGTATCGATCTCCTCTCTTAAGGATACAAGGTCAAGTAGACTCCTATAAATCGTAGTACAATGTAAGATACTCCCAATTTATAGTGTCGCAAGTCAAGTCAATCAATCAATCAATCAATCAATATATGCTATAGGTCGTAGTACAATGTAAGATACTCCCAATCTATAGTGTTTCAATTGACGTACAAGCAGGATACTCTAGTGTCGATCTCCTCTCCTAAGGATACAAGGTCAAGTAGACTCCTATAAATCGTAGTACAATGCAAGATACTTCCAATTTATAGTGTCGCAAGTCAAGTCAATCAATCAATCAATCAATATATGCTATAGGTCGTAGTACAATGTAAGATACTCCCAATCTATACTATATCTCAAGTCAAGTCAATCAAGCAATATCAAGATAAAAGAATCGGCTATAGGTCGTAGTACAATGTAAGATACTCCCAATCTATAGTATATCTCAACTGTAGTACAATGCAAGATACTCTCAGTCAAGTATGATCAAGTCGAGAACAAGATATAGAAACTGATAACTCAACCACGAGACAAGGTAACATGAAAAGACCAATAATCAAGCAATATCGAATATCCTATATGTGCACGTAAATATAGAAATAAGTAAAACAGTCGATGACATACCAATCACAATATGAGGAACATATAACCATATGGAAGAAGTACAATAGAAAGAAAACAATATAAATACTATATATGTTCGGCAAGGTATACTTGCCTCATTCGTCCATTCTGAGCCGAAACTGTGGTTCCCAATGTCCAAACCATGCCTAGGCACATGCTACCGTTCACAAAATCTACCAATGTCCAAAACATACAACACACATCATTATACTACCATATTTATGAACACGACCTTACAGGTACCTATACAAATCCTTATTATAAATTGGCTTACATCTAATATGAGGACAAATTATGTATTAAGCCCCCTTATAGAGATAGTTTAATAAAATATTATATATGGTTCACAACATTTAAAATTATAATTCCTTATGTTGATAAAGAAAATCCCTCACTAGATTGTTAAGGAAATTATTTTATAAACTACTTATTCATTTATTATATATACGCAAGAACTCCATTTGGTTGTTATCTATAAAACGTTTATATAATACATACACCAATCATATAAATATTAAACCAAGATAAATATAAACATAAGTTTTGTATATAGAAATATTTGTATACATATCGAGATACGAAAGCCATATTTATAGTTATATATTTAAAATAAACATTTTATAAATAATTCGATTGTAAATATAAAATAATGCCTGTCATAGATATACCTATATAAATGCACATTACATGAGATACAAGGAATTACATATCTAAATAAATTTATAAATATACTTGTATGAAGTTTTGTCTATAAAAAGATAGTTTAATTATAACATATATAAAAAGTCTTTTGAGGTTAACTTCAGGATAAAATGATTTCTTTTATATATTACATATATACCTAAAATAGTAATATATATATTTGAACACCAAACTTATAATATATGAGTACCAAAAATGTAGATAGCTTACTCTAAACAAATAAGTCTAGACATATATATATATATAAAACATGTTATAGAAATGTGTACATTATAATATATAAGTAAAACCATTAACACAATATTCATGACCATTAATTATGCATATGCATATGTATTAAGTAAACTGATCACTATCATTTACGGTTAATAAATTAGTGATTTCTTAATTAGAAATTCTCATAACCAAAAGTCCATGCACAAAGCACCATCGGTTCCATACAATAATAGCATTGCATGCACACATATATTATTAATGACCATTGCCATAAAGATGATGCTTACTGCCATTAAATATAGGTATCATTATAATAAACCAAATTTATAACCGAAGAGTGGGGTGTGTGTGTAAGTAATTACCTAAGCTTTCGTTAGGTTCTGTGCTGCTACTGAAGTCTCTTCTTCATGACAAGTCACTACTGCCGTTGCTATTCTTCTTCTCGACGAAGGAAAAATGTGAGGGACCCAAGGAACAAATGGTCGGTCCAAGGGATCTTGAGACGCCAAGATTTGTTGTAACACGCTCGCCACAAACTACGGCTCTGTGCAAGTGCACGAAAGCTGCTCGACGGCGCGTACTCGCAATGACTACGACGAGGTTGGGCCAAAAATTTCATCGGATGGTTGATCGGTCGTGGTCGGGACACGCGAGGTTTGTAGACAACCGGAGGTGCCCCGACGCGGCATGGTCAGAACATGTTGGCTGTGATGGTGGAGGAAATACACGTGGACGATAGGCCTTCGGGTGTGGGCACGCACGAACCGGCAAAGCGAATGGTGTTGTTGATGTGCCTCGACATCAGAGTTGGGATAGCACCAGGCTGGTACGACATCGAGGAAACGCTTGGGCGGTTGGTCGAGCTGCTCACGACCTATAAATCTCATAGAAGCGCTATGTAGGTCGGTCATACGATAGTGACGACGGTTCGGTGTCGGCGAGCTTGTGCCTTTCGATGACGTCGACGATAGTGATTGTGGTGAAGGTGAGGGTGGTGGCAGCCATAAATAAGGGTTGGAGGCCATGAAATAACTAAAAAATATAATAGTCTAATGAAAAAAAAGTAGGAACTTGAAAGCAAAGGATTTCAGCTAGGGTTTTCTAAAGTTGTGGTAAAATGTAACTTATATAGGGAAAGCCGATAACAGGTTAGGTCAGGTGAATTTCACATAACCCATAATTTACGTATGGGCTTTATGCCTAACAAAACATTCATTTGAACCAATAATTATAATTATCCAAATATGGCTTTTACGCCCGATATAATTATATATCTATATTATAATTTATATGGATAGGAATGTAATTACAATTCAATGACATTCTAACTATGCCATGCCTCCTATACAACATAACTATTATACACATACACATTAACATGATTTTAATTAATCCTATATATACAACAGAATTAATTAAAAAAATGTACCATAATTTATATTAGTTTAAAATAAAATATTAAATTTAAAATTTTTGGGAAGAGGAGTTACAAATCTTCTCACCTTAAAATAATTTCGTCCTCGAAATTCTAATTCATAACTATTCCTTAAAATTCAAAAAAAAGTCTACTTTTACCTTAATCTCCTTAAATTTAATTCCTCAAAATAGTGTATATCCTTCTCCTAGCCATATTGTAACTACGAAACATCCAGAACTTTTACCCACCTTGGGTCATACTACTCCCTCAAAGGTATGTCACTAAAACTTTATAATCTTCTATCTAATTACTAGAATCATTACCCATAGATATCTAAGACATGGCATCTACAATCCCCCCATATCTATCAAACAACCAAAAATTAAATAATCAAGCAATATTATACTATAGCTTAAGAATTTCTGATAAATTCTAGATAGAACGATCGTTCGTCACACCGAAATAGGAAGGGACGAGAATCAATGGTAAGGGAAGACAAGGGAGAATAATCGAGAACGAATACAAAGTTTCAAAGACGGTAGCAAAATTTCGAAGAGAATTTTTATGGCAGAGTGGATTGAGATTTCTAAGGGTTTAGTCATATTCGCAGGCTCGTATCAGTACAGATACGTAATCGATATGATATGCTCTGACCTGCATGGGCCACCATAAACACTTGTCATGATCCGTACCCACTTTTCGGACGCGAGCTTGTGAGCAAGCCAGCTACGTATCAAGCAGACTCCAGTCCGACTCGAGTACGTATAAGCTGTCAAGTTCATGGTATCATGGCTAATATGGTAATCTATAGTGTATCTCAATCCACAAGAATATATAAGACAAGAATGAACAAGTATGGGTCGTGGTCTGCAACCCACTAGCATATATGTCCGATTAGACTCCAAGAATAATATGAGTCTATAAAACTAAGCTGATAAGCAGAATATATCATGAAAGCACAAGAAAGATAGTAAATTAATAACACTAACAAAATACCTGAATCATACGATTGAAGTTAACTACCATATACTCAGTTAACTAACTCCGTGTAATCAGCTACCTGAAGAGATCATCGGGTCCTCAGAGGACTAGCAAGATATATAAAATATGCCTACTAATATGACAGTAAATAACATGTATGGAGGATAAGAACACTGCGAGAAGAACATCTAAGGACGACGAGTCGTGTGGAAATGTAATACTAGACTTGGCTAACTATCAATCGAAACTCCTATAGCTTGTAGTACAATGCAAGATACTCCCAATCTATAGTGTTTCAATTGACGTACAAGCAGGATACTCTAGTGTCGATCTCATCTCCTAAGGATACAAGGTCAAGTAGACTCCTATAAATCGTAGTACAATGCAAGATACTCCCAATTTATAGTGTCGCAAGTCAAGTCAATCAATCAATCAATATATGCTATTGGTCGTAGTACAATGTAAGATACTCCCAATCTATAGTATATCTCAAGTCAAGTCAATCAAGCAATATCAAGATAAAAGAATCGGCTATAGGTCGTAGTACAATGTAAGATACTCCCAATCTATAGTATATCTCAACTGTAGTACAATGCAAGATACTCCCAGTCAAGTATGGTCATGTCGAGAGCAAGATAAAGAAACTGACAACTCAATCACGAGATAAGGTAACATGAAAAGACTAATAATCAAGCAATATCGAATAGCCTATATGTGCACGTAAATCTAGAAATAAGTAAAACAGTCGATGACATACCAATCACAATATGAGAAACAAATAACCATATGGAAGAAGTACAATAGAAAGAAAATAATATAAATACTGCATATGTTCGACAAGGTATACTTGCCTCATTCGTCCATTCTGAGCCGAAACTGTGGTTCCCAATGTAATAACCATGCCTAGGCACAAGCTACCGTTCACAAAATCTACCAAAGTCCAAAACATACAACACACATCATTATACTACCAAATTTATGAACATGACCTTACAGGTACCTATACAAATCCTTATTATAAATTTGCTTACATCTAATATGAGGACAAATTATGTATTAAGCCCCCTTATAGAGAAAGTTTAATAAAATACTATATATGGTTCACAACATTTAAAATTATAATTCCTTATGTAGATAAAGAAAATCCCTCACTAGATTGTTTAGGAAATTATTTTATAATACTACTTATTCATTTATTATATATACGCAAGAACTCCATTTGGTTATTGTCTATAAAATGTTTATATAATACATACACCAATCATATAAATATTAAACCAAGATAAATATAAACATAAGTTTTGTATGTAGAAATATTTGTATACATATCGAGATACGAAAGCCATATTTATAGTTATATATTTAAAATAAACATTTTATAAATAATACTATTGTAAATATAAAATAATGCCTATCATAGATATACCTATATAAATGCACATCTAAACGACATGAGATACAAGGAATTACATATCTAAATAAATTTATAAATATACTTGTCTGAAGTTTTGTCTATAAAAAGATAGTTTAATTATAACATATATAAAAGTCTTTTGAGATTAACTTCAGGATAAAATGATTTCTTTTATATATTACTTATATACCTAAAATAGTAATATATATATATATATATATATATATATATATATATATATATATATATATATATTTGAATACCAAACTTATAATATATGGGTACCAAAAATGTAGATTGCCCACTCTAAACAAATAAGTCTAGACATATATATATAAAAACATGTTATAGAAATGTGCACATTATTATATATAAGTAAAACCGTTAACACAATATTTATGACCATTAATTATGCATATTGTATTAAGTAAACTGATCACTATCATTTACGGTTAATAAATTAGTGATTGCTTACTTACAAATTCTCACAACCAAAAGTCCATGCACAAAGCACCATCGGTTCCACACAAAAATAACTATACATGCACACATATATTATTAATGACCATTGCCATGAAGATGATGCTTACTGCTATTAAATATAGGTATCATTATAATAAACCAAAATTATAACCGAAGTGTAGGGTGTGTGTAAGTAATTACCTAAGCTTTCATTAGGTTCTGTGCTGCTACTGAAGCCTCTTCTTCATGACAAGTCACTACTGTCGTTGCTATTCTTCTTCTCGGCGAAGGAAAAATGTGAGGGACCCAAGGAACAAAGGGTCGATCCAAGGCAACTTAAGACGCCAAGATTTGTTGCAACACGCTCGCCACAAACTACGGCTCTGTGCAAGTGCATGAAAGCTGCTCAACGGCGCCTACTCGCAATGACTACGACTAGGTTGGGCCAAAAATTTCATCGGATGGTTTATCGGTCGTGGTCGGGACACGCGAGGTTTGTCGACAACCGAAGGTGCCCCGACGCGGTATGGTCAGGACATGTTGGCTGTGATGGTGGAGGAAATACACGTAGTCGATAGGCCTTCGGGTGCGGGCACGCACGAACCGACGAAGCGAATGGTGTTGTTGATGTGCCTTGGCATCAGAGTTGGGATGGCACCAGGCTGGTGCGACGTCGAGGAAACGCTTGAGCGGTTGGTCGAGCTGCTCTAGACCTGTAAAGCTCACAGAAGCGCGATGTAGGTCGATCATACGACAGTGACGACGGTTCGATATCGGCGAGCTTGTGCCATTCGATGACGTCGACGATGGTGATTGTGGTGAAGGTGAGGGTGTTGGCAGCCATAAATAAGGGTTGGAGGCCATGAAAGAACTAAAAATATAATAGTCTGATGAAGAAAAAGTGGGAACTTGTGTAAACCCCCTAAATTTCACTATAATTTTTAAATAAATTTGGTATTAATTTTTTTACTTTGTATTTTGTACATCACATAGTCGTATTGTACGTCACGTACGAATTTGTCATATTGAACGTCGCGTATGAGTTTGCATTTTTGTATGTCTCGTCGAGTGCGAATATGTGCGAGGTACATATTTTTGTAAAAAACATTTAATTTTAAAAAGTTTGATTTTTCAAATAATAAATAATAAATATTTTCGATTACTTAAAGTTATAAAATGCGTCGCATTTAGAATTTCCAAAACATATTTTACATCATAAAAAGGTTATATAAATAGGAATTTGAAAACCATGTTTTATGCAAATATTTATTACAGATGAGGAGCATAAATTTTTTATTATTCATATATAATGCTATTTTCGAAATTAATTAATATTAATAATTTGTTATTCAAAAAAGTATTTTAAAATAGTGTTTTAATTTAAATTTAATTGATCATGATAATTTACATTTAAAAAGATTTTATTTTTCATTTTAAATAGGTTTTAAAATATTATGTAGCTATATTGGATTGGATTTGATCCAATTATTTTTATTTATTTGAACTAATTATGATAATATCTACATGTGACTTAATCAATTTGAATTAAAATTTATATTATCTATTGGGGATTTAATCAAATCACAATCCTTATCCTAATGGGAATTCTCACCTCCTATATCAGGAGAGGTACTCTTCCATGGTTTTCAACCAACCAAGCATAGTATGTGCATCGTGTCCGTGTGTCTCTCCCTTCCATTATATTTTTCTGATACAGATACATAAAGCTTATCCAGTCCGACAATCTCGGACGACCATCCGTGCCGTGTCAAACAACTCCCGACACTGTCGCCTCCACCACGACAGCCATCCCGACTCGAATCACCAGTACCGTATCCACCATACCATCCCCGACATCACCACACGCCACCACAATCACCTTCACCACCGACCACGATCATCCAGAGGACTCATCAGCCGCTGAGCCGGCCAGAACCCAGCCATACACCTCTATACCCCCGTAGCCTTCTTCCAGTCTGGCCATCCATCCTGGCCACCCCCACCATTACGACCACCACCTTCAACCATCTCTACACCACCATCGTCATCCGACCAAACCGACATTCGGCCAGCCGCCCTGGCCAAATACCACTGCTGCCACGTCCAGTTCCATAAAACCATCATCACCACCACCAGATAAAGGAGGAAGATGACCTACCTCGACCGCTCGTAAGACCAGCATCCACCAACGCCTCCTCCGCCCGCCGTTGATCTTGCCTCAGCCGCCGATCTGTGCCTCTGCCAAGAGTCGCCCCGATCTGCCTTCCGTCTCTGGTCCTCGTCCGACCTGCGATCACCGTAGTCGAGCGCGCGCCGTCTGGGAGCTTCCATATCTCCACCGATCGCCTCCACCAGGCCTCGAGCCGCCGCAGCTCCTCCGCCTCGGCGAACCCCTTCGTGTCGCTCCTCCAGACCGCCAATCTGTCGCATCGCCTCCTTCCTCAGGTGGCTGTGCCACCGCTGCCGCCGCTGGGCTGAGACAAACCCTCGGTGAGTCTCTCGTTCCTCAACTCTTCCCACCACTCTCTCTCTCTTACTGTATAGAAATTTAGGGAAAGAAGCAGTATATATTTTTTCGGTTTGTATTATTATTATCAATATTAGTATTATTATTATTAATATTAGTATTATTATTACTGTTATTATCATTATTAGTATTATTATTGTTAATATTAGTATTATTATTACTGTTATTATCATTATTATTTTCAAATTGACTTAGATTCATGGTGTATATTGGTCATTATGATTCATTTCTTTTATAAATATTATTAAGAAATTCAACCTTTAGTACTAGTATATTGACATTCTAGTGATATTATTATTTTTATGAAAAATTTATTTTGACTCTAACCTAATTTGTACCTTAACAAAATAGGAGTTATAAAGATTATTGTTGAAATTACTAGCTATTCTCAAAATATAGTATTTGGCTTAGAGGCTAAAGTGCTATTATATATACATACGTCTTGGTATTTCAAAAATAAGCTCTTGACCAAAAATAGATTTATAATATTTTTATGGTATTAAAATGGTAGTAATATTTTCCTAGCTAAGTAAATTATAGTTTTGTCCTAAAAGGATTTTAGTATGTTTTATACAGATAGTTTCCAATTTATACAAAAAGATTTTTTAAAATATTTAACTAAAAACCTATTTCGGCTAATAAAATTTATTGTTTTAAGTAATGCAAATACTTTATAAAAATATTTTATAAAGTATATACTCTCCGCAAATTTTCTTTTCTTGTCTTCACAAATCGTGACTGCTCATTCATACCTATTTCCTCACAGATTCAGACCCTTACACATCGACCTCAGCTATCGGATAAAACAGGACTTGTCATAACACCGCACCACACTAGGTGATAAACCAGGCAAGATAACTTGCCATAATTATAGCTTACATTTAGTTGCATCTTATTATTCTTCTATTATTTTTTGTACTTTTATTTCCAGTTATTTATTTTCTCCTTGCTTGTGGACCTAGAGTTAAGTGACTACCGCCTATAGAGTGCATGTCATTAACTTTGTCACGAAGGTAACACGAGTTGTGTGTGAGCTGTAAGTAACATGTAGAGGTCACTTGCGTGTTAGCTGATCCTCCGTACGCATGCGTAGGAATAACTATCAATAGATGCATGTTAGAAGACTTGACAGTTATTAAGTATAAAATAGTATTGTAGAAATGATACGTGTTGGTGTGTCGTGGTTACGATGCATGTATAGTATCATTGGGGGGAGGGGACAGCTACTAGCGTAGGGGCTACATTTATTTTTTACACATTTGTGGGCCGATAGTGACTCTTATGAGCACTACCTTCTGCCCCGGGGTTGATAGCGACTCTGAAGAGCGCTACTTACTGCCCATGGCCGATAGTGACTCGGATGAGCGCTACCTACTGCCACTCTTTATTTACTCTGGTGATCCTACAGCCCCTGCATAGAACGTTGTCCTCAAAGTGCATATCACATAGATGGTTAGGGACCCAGTTTTATTGTAGTTTTATAGTATTTACATTTACAGTTATAATGGCATGTTCTTCTTGTATCTTGTTACGTCCCTCTAAGGATCTGGTGATCTCTCCAGATGTGTATTTCATGATTCTTGCAGGTGCTCTAGCTAAGGCCGTGTCTTCCTTCCTTCGTGATGATTGCTCTTGGACTCATCATTTGCTTCGCTCGGCCAAATCAGTTATTTGTATATTTCTTTCTTATTTAATCTTGTTGGTAGTGGATATGTCTCCGCCCAACGTTTGTACGAATAATTATTTGATTATATCATTAAAACTTCATATTTGTGGATAAGATTTAGTTTGAGCATGGCTTTCTATATTTTATAGCTTATGTATACATACGAGCCTTTCATTTACTCGTATGTATACAACTGGCATGATACGTATCTAGTCCCTTCTATTTTGGGACTGGGGCGTGACATGTTTTTGTGGTGGCCCATGCAGGTCAAGTTTGCCGTTTCGGTTACATGACTGTAACGAACGGGCCTACAATATAGGATTATAGTCTAGAATCTCTTCCACCTGCTTGACCCTCTTTATTGACTAAGTTTTTCGAATCACTTGTTCAACTTCATTGATCTACATATTGCTTGGGCTCTTCCTACCGTAATCCTTATTTCCACACTTGATAGGAAGATGACTACACTAGTATATGCTCATAGGTCAACCACATGGCTAGAAGGATTGCATTGACAACTAGTATACATTAAGGTCCTACTTGAGCTATAAAGATATAAGGATAAAAGGACCATATTTTTCTAGAAGAATGAACTTAAGGATTAGTTAATTCCGAGTTGGGTAGTAGCATCATTAATAACTTCGAAAGATTGTTAGAACTTTATTGGATCTATAAAAGGATAGTGGGATCTATATACAATTGAGAAAGGAATTGAATTGATTTTTGAGTTTTGATTTTTGAAGGTCTTTGAAAAATATTTATGATTCAGTAAATTATAGCTATATATCCTTGAAGAGATATAAAGATAGTTGAAAAGAATTTTTATTTTAAAATATTGCTGTAAGATTTATGAGGGCGATTGATAAAGCTTGGTAAACTCCTAAAGTTTTAAATTGGGTTGTATGGTTCACCATTAATAAGTTCATGAAATTTTGAATTTTGAAGTAATGATATTGAAATTCTGGTTTAAAATATTTGGAAGAAATGGAAACGATTGTTGAGGAAATTTTCAAATTTGAAATCATGTCATTTGATTGTGGATTTACAAATCTATTTAGATTTTGGGTTTAAAAAGTTGTGATTATGGATATCAAATTTTGGTATAAATTTTTTTTTTAATATTGATTTAAAAATTTAATTGCTAATATTAGATTTTTGAAAAAGTACTAACGATGTGATGAAAAGTCATTTTGATTGATTAAAGGAATTACCATTTAAAAGTTGAGATTATGTTTGAATGACTAAGAATTGAAGTTATGATTGATGAGTGCGATAAAATATTGAGCGAAAATTTTTAGAGTGCTCATGATATGCTAAGAATTTAACTTGAGGATTTTTGAGAAAAATTTGGAGTTTTAAAGTTATGAAGAAATATTGAAATTTTTATAGATTCATGGTTTATGAACTCTTGAGTTCGAAGGTTGGAGTGAAAATGTTAAATCTTGAAAAAGTTAGCAGTAACGGAATAAAAGATCACTTGGAGAATTATGGAAGGGATTAAACTTTTAATCATGATTAAATTTGACAGCTTGGAGTAAATACAAATTATGGTTGTTCATTTTGGAAAATTTATTTAGAAACTCTTTGAAGGAAACTTGGATTTTAAATTTTAATGATAGGCCGCCAAGATAACCCTAATGGGTTAAGAACGATTCCACACTAAGTGCCATATCCCTCATGGCCATGATAGTAGTATAAACACAAGTATTGTTAGTCATCTACAAAATCATGTGGTTATAATTCGATCTTGACTCGCTAGACATTCCCTCAAATCTAGATTTTAAATCGTGACTTTCTAACCATTTGAAACGTGAGAAATAATTGGATTGCTCCTTGATCATACCCCATCAAGTGGCTATCATATCTCTAGAAACTGTATTTCTAACTTATTTTACCTTGATCTACTAGAATCTGAATTATCTTTATTTCATCCTTTAACTTGGTCATTTATTTTGTGCGATAATCATTATATCATGAACTCCTACTTTCTATTTAAAATTCTTTTGTGTCCTTTACCGTGACTTGGATATTTGGAGCACAATACTAGACTTTTCCATCCAACAAATTCCATATGCAAGACCTAGACGAGCCCACCTTCATGTAGGTATATCGCGTGCCACTAAAACACTTCTACTTGTATTCTATTTTCATTATATGACTTTGGGTCATAAGAGACTAAACGGTAACCTTTACCATGATACCGATATATTTATCGACCATGGACCTCGACTCAATTCCTTCAAACCAATATGTGATTGTATTCTACTTAATTCCTTAAATGCTTAGCTTGTGCTTTACGTTGATTGCTAATCCGTGCCATTTATCTTCGTGACTCATCATAAATTACTTAGACCCTTAAATTTTTATTTTCGTGCAATAATCCGTAATTATTATCCAAACCCTATCACGACCATTGAGCCTAACCGATACTTTCTTCCCAACCGTTTTGATCCTCTCTTCGAAATTTTTTATTGTTGCTCTGCTATTATTCATGCAACCTTGATCTTGTGATTCTTTGAGCATAGATGAAAATTTGACCATGGCACCCTTCAGTTATATATGGCTAGCTTAGAAAATTTCATCAAGGAGAATAAAGGTATAGTTGATTATGATGGTTGTCCAATTACGAGATATAAAAAAAGGGTCATAGGTTGAGTTATGTGCAAAACGTACGAGATGAATAAGACTTGCAAAATTTTGTTTCAAATGACCAAGGATGGATAAATGCAAAAAAAAATGATTCAAAAATTTATTAAATTCTAAAAGTTGAGACTTACTATGAGGTATGTGATTTTTTTTCAAAAATGTTATAATCAAGATTAGAACTAAGGTTACGAGATTTATGATTTGAGAATATGTTTTAAGGAACCTAATTCTTTGTGAGTTAAAATTTGAGGAGAAATCCCAATTTGAGGAAAAAAAATTGATTTTGTGGATTATGAAATTTAAAGAGACTGTATAAAGTTACTATTGATAAGACGATTCGAGATATGACGATGAGATTTTGAATCAAGAGTATCGAGCTAGTAAATTTTTGAGACTGAAAAATTGTTGCATTTTGTGAGCTTGCACGTCCTTGATAAATGACGGTCATTTTTAGTTTAGACATTGATTGGGATGCTATGAGATATCTCCTAAACTATACCAATTTTTTTTAGATTATTGTTGTTCAAATTGCTTGCTGGATTCCGTTTTCGAATCGTCGCTTAAACTTCTTATCGATAAACTCTCGTGCCTATGATTTCACCATCTTGACTAATAGTGCTATTATAATCTAGTTTTGCAAGCTCATTGATTTATTGTCACGACCCGCACCCTAGAGTTAGGACACGAGAACGTAACGACGCCCAGCCTACGCCGCAGTGTCGGCGGTAGAACGCTGTCCTAGGTCACAACATCTAATAATATAAAGCTAAGCAGTTTATACTCCCCGAATGGGGGTGACATAGCAGATACAGTCTCAATCACATCTAAGGTAGAGCATGATAGGGATAGATAAAAAATGAAATCCAAAATAAATACAGGAGATAGAAGTCTAAGTGTCTAAGATACATGAACCCAGAAGTACATCTCAAAACTCAAATAAAGATACAGTAATCCACAAAGTAAATACAACTCCAGACAAAATGAAATAACTACCTAAACAACCTCTAATATGTCTCCTCTAGGCTAGCAGGCACCTCCAGGCTATCTGTAAAATTTATCAACAGGTCCAGTCAGGACTGGAGCGAGCACAATACATCTCAACAGATCATAGCAGGTTAGAAAACATATAACATGCAGTAAAGTAAGATACAAGTACTGAGGAAAAGCAGTATGTAAACAGGAAGAGCTATAATAGAAATATCTACTATACATAGAGAACTAACATGTGACTAGTGAGTCAGAGTACAATATGGACATGTAAATGACATAGGAGATTCTGATAAGACACTAAGGATGAGATTCTGATAAGAAACTACTGGTGTATTATTCACATGCCTAATTCTACTCCCCCGTACCCCAATCAATACACAAGGATCTATACAGGTTATGTTATTGTACAAGATATCACATGGGGGCCCATATAGGGTGCACGTGATAGTATACATGGGGGCTCCGTGAACATGAGAGTACAAGATTCACAGGAGTGCACATGTAATGAAAGCACAGGAGTTCACGATGTAAGTGAAACGCACAAGCACAATGTACCCGATGCTCCCGAGGGGGATAACATCGCATGTAGAGATCCATATAGTACCAATCCGTGTGACCAACGTGACAGTACAAGTAAAGTAATCTACTGCAGGTAATAATTCTAAGCAGGATATGAAATGATCAGAAAATGTACTCGCCTCGATAACCTGAACAGCTGATAAGTATAGGAGGGTCCCACTGAAGCTACAGAGTCCTATTTAAAGCAACACAGGTTACAACGTGTTCAAGTTGTAATAAATGAATCCACAAACAATCTATTTTATCTTAGGTTCTTCTAGTCGAATTATCTCTAGGTCAACTCCGGTCAATAATCTAGTCAAACTAGGTCAAGTGTTGACTTACAGGTGACTTTGGGTCAACTGGTCAACTCTGGTCAAACAGGGTCAATTCTAGTCTAATATAAAGTGTACTTCGTTATTTGTACGTCGAAACTTACGACACGTAAATCGAGATAAGGAGATTATCGGTAAGGTTGATAATCTTATTATAGTGATCCACGTATCCAACTTGTCAATTTCAGCGATGTGAGATCACTGGAATTGACTGATCTCAGTTTCGTTGTACTAATCCCGAAATACGAACATTATATGAATTAATTATTAATTAATTATAAAAAGGTTAAACTCAGAGAAATTATCAACAAACATTGTCGGACGATGAAATGAACATCGCCAACGTGTCCAGAATGGTCAAAATAGCTAGGATAGCCTACCCAACGGTCCAATTTGGACACAAGGGCAAAAAGGTAATTTCGGGTCAAAACGGTGTCCGTGTCGGAGCCGTTTTGCACCAAAAAATGTACAAGAAAACAAGTCTAAAAAATATAACAAATTATATGTCCACACAACCAGAATGTCGATACGAACCCAACGGTATCTCCAGAATTGGATTTCGTTGACCCGATCTCAATTTGGCCCGTTGACCAGAACTTGGAATTCCGATTTGCACGGAAATGCGTGCCGAAGCCAAAGTCCACAAAACTCAGCAAACTACCTGTCAACGAGTCCAGAATGATGATACGAACTCAACGGTATATCCGGAATTGGATTCCGTTGACCCGATCTCAATTTGACCCGTTGGCCTAGACATTGGTATTCGACTTGCACCGAAATGCGTGCCAGACACAATGTCCACCAAAACCTAGCAAATTATATGTCAACGAGTCCAGAATGACGATACGAACTCATCGGTATCTCCGAAATTGGATTCCGATGAGCCGGCGTCAAAAAGTCCCGTTGATCCAGAAAGTAGGACCCGTTTTGCACCAAAATGCGTGCCCGGGCCCACGTTCTCCAAATCTAACAAATTTTATATGAAAACATGCCAGAATGACACCACAAGTCTAATGGTGGTGTCAGAAATGAAATCTGGAGTCCCGTGTTCAAAAATAGAATTTTACAAGTTGGAAATTATGAATTCGGACGGCCAACTTTGGCGTCGAATTTAACCAATCAAACAAGCTCACAATGAAACGAAACTGAAGGGGTAGCAAGAGGGTTATACCAGCTTTGCACCAGAACTGGTAGCACGCCAAACGGAGCTACGGTGGAGGAGATACAAGCTGACAAAGTTGGCCCTGCAAAACTGTCCAAATTTAATACAATTTAAACGGTCAACTTGGTGGCCGGTTTTCATGTATCAAACAATAAAATTAACGGACTAAAATTGACAGGGATGAAGGTGGATATACCGAGATTGCGTCGGAGCGAAGAAATCGCAGATCCAACGGTCGAATCTTCGGGAAAACGCGCGCGAAGTCGCTGTGATGGAACGCCAATTCTGAGTTCCAAACTCGCGCGCGCCGACGGGATCTCGTCCAAAACGCACGAATCGCCTCGACGGCGCGTCCCGGAGGACGTTGGCCGCCATGGGGCCTACCCCAGTGGTGCGCCCGAGGGAGGGGGCCACCCACGATGGGTCGCCGGAGTACGGTGGACGACGGCGGCGCGTCCAAGCCGCGCGCGCGCACGCAGATCTGTGCGCGCTGTGCGCGCGAAGCCACAGCTGGTGGGCGCCGTGCTCGGCCTGCTGCCAGCACGGCCTGTGCGGGGCGCGCGTGGCCAGGCCCGGCGAGGCCAGGGGCTGGTGGTGGTGGAGATGAAATGATGGTGGTGGTGGTGTTTGATTAGGAGAAGGTGGTGGTCGGGATGATATTGGAGAAGGAGGAGGGAAGAGGAGGAGAGGTGGTCCTGTGGGGGAGGCCGACGGCGGCGGAGGGCCGGTGGCCGACGGCAAGCCAGGCCAGGAGGTCGGGCCATGGGGGCTGTGGTGAGGAGGAAGGTCGGGGAAGGAGCTGTGGTTGCCTGGAGGAGAAATTGCATGGTTGTTGCTGTTGAGAGTTTGATAAGTTTGAAAAAAAGAAAGGGAGAGAGAGAAAGAAAGGATAATTAATGAATGTGAGAGGGAGAGAGAAGATGTTGTTCCCTCATAAAAGTTAGGGCCGGCCAACAAGTGTTGGCTGTGAAAGTTGTGTGGGGGAAAAATTAAAGGATAGGATTTAGTTAGGAGAAATCAATGGCAATGATGGAATATTAGAAAAATGGGTAATTCCAATAGGAAATTTAAAATCAATAGAAAATTTCTATTAAATATAGAAAAATAGGCAAATGAGTACTAACATTTTTGGGCAAGAAAAATATGAGGGCGTCATGAGAGAGGAAAAATGAAGCTGGGGTTGGGTTCAGTGGAGAATCCAAGGGCTAGAAATAATTTGTAGGAAATGAGTCATTCCAATGGATTAAATTCAAGGAAACTTTCCCATTAAATAATAAAAATAGATAAAATGAGAAATTAACATTTTTGGGCAGTAAATATGAGGGTGTCCCGATGGTGGACAACATGAAGCTAGACTGGGCTTGGTGGAGCCGGATTGGGTCAAAACTGGACATCGTGCAAAAATAGAATTAAAATTAGACGTTGATGATCATGTGTAAATAAGTAGCACATGGGAATTCCAAATAATGGGACACAAGTGGCGGACGGATAGTAGGCTCAAAGTGGGCCATGTCCACAGTTGGGGCTGACAGGTTTTGGTCGACAGGGGACCCACAAATCAAGTTGGAAGATGAATGTGACGCCGTGGAGTGAAATAAAATCGGGTCACGTGTCGGGAAAGTTGTGCGAATCAAATGGAGCTCAAAATGACGTGTCTGAGGGGGACACAAGGGTCATGGGTGACGAGCGTCTCGAGTAGATCATCAATGAGGAGTTGGTTTCAAGAAACTGACTGGTCTTGCGCTCCCAATTTAAATGTCATGGTAACGCGCTGAAAATGATCAAGAAAAAGAGTGGAAAAATAAATAGTAATCAAATGGTCTAAATTGACTCGAAGTTCAGCGAATCAGAAAGAGCACAAGGGAACAAGTTTTAGTGGGACACCATATACCGTCATGAAGGTAATCGTGTCCACTCCAAAACTCGTGAAGAAGATTTCCAGAGTTGAACATCCCTGATACTCCAAATATCAATGGCACGGGAAAGTACACTTAAGGAAAAATACAGAATAAATTATTTATCGAAATAAAAATCAATCAGGAAAATAAATAAAAAAAAATAACCCAAAATTCAGGGTGCTCACATCCTACCCACCTTATAAAAATTTCGTCCTCAAAATTAAAATATCCATACTCCCTCTAGGTCAAACCCCCAAAAATCAAAGTCCCAGAACTTAAATAAAACATACCATCAAATAAAAGACAATATCCAGGGTCATGGTAACGGTGACAGTGAAGTCTCATCTAGGTTTACTTGTCATGCTAACCAACGGTCATAGGGTATCAAACACACAAGCAATCCAGGGTGCTAAAATAGAAAGATACAGAAACAACAACCATCAAAACTATAAAGTTGTCTACCACCCCATATGAAAACTGGTACTCATAAAAAAATAAAGGAAGGTAACTACCAATCATCTGGAAAAAAAATACTATTCCAAGAAAATCAAAATCACAAGTTAAAGAATTGAAAGTCACTTGCCTTGAAATCCAATCACAATATATATACAGAGAGAGCATTAGAGAGGGAAAACTAGCATCATGTGTATGGGGACATGTTCATATGGTTAGATAGTAGGCGTGTGTGTACGTGTGTATACATGGAAGAGTATACGAGGATTTGGGTTTCAACAATAGCTATCCAGTTACATTACTCATGGCATATGGTTTAACAATCTACAATATACAACCTATTTAATCATAACATGCGTGGCTAATCCATATACATCTATAGAGAGGTAGAGATTTAGTTATGTATCTATACAAATTATAACATGGAGGTATAAACGCTATATATATCTATATAGATACATGATCACAACATAGAGAGGAAAGATTAGGTTAATGACAGGGTATACTAAGTTAGGGTGTGTGTGTGTCCTTGTACAGGGTTATAGCTTAGTATTGAAAGGTTAAATCCAGGTTTAGTTCAACATGTACATATAAAAATATCTGAAGATAAGCTAACATTTAAACCAATGTAATATTAACATAATGCAATCTCAAAATTTAGGGGTTTGAACATCACAACAATCTCAATGGTCCTAACACATCCTAACATGATAGAAAAGAAACCCTAACATACTATCAATATATTTACCTACGTATACAGTTCAATATTACATATTAAATCTGAAATTTAACTAAACATGGAAATCAATGTAAAAATGTTAACATGTAACTAGTTTTCAGAATTTTGGAGAACTTGAACATTAAAACCCAACTCAATGTTTATCATAAACTAGCATGTAAGAATATGAAACTTAAATTTATATTCCTACTTACAACAATGTACACAGCTTTAAATATTATATTAAAGAAAATAAAACAGTAATTTAAACTAAACATTTGGAATTCAGTATTAAGGGTTAATATGTACACAGTCTTAAATTGACAAATTTTAAACACAAATTTTCAACAAATTTTTTTTTTTGAATTGAAACCCTACGTATAACATACATGTGCAGTGACGTAAACCTAAATAACAACATGAAATTTTATATTTAAAATTACGAATTTAAACATGGAAAAGCAGAGAACCAGAAATATTGGTTATGAAAATTTGGACATCAACAACATATCAATACGTATCTAGATATGTGGAAAAATCAAGTGTAGCATGTATACGTGTTAGGCAAGTGTCTGCTATATATATTCATATACATATTCTCATGTCCCAATAAAATTAATTCTACGTTAAGACTAACATTTAGATTCCTACCAAGATTGCAAGCAGGTGATTGACGAAATTAAGACAGTTTTATTATTATCTAATACAAAAAAAATGGCAAGAAAGAATAATGATAAAATCTGTTTAAAGAAGGAACCGTTCTGAAATCCAGAGTTAAATTATCAAATCCAAGATAAAGTCTAGCAAATTCATCGATTTATTGTATTAAGAAGAACTCATAGCAAGAAGTTACACAAAGGTTTATGAAAACAACTAAACATACTCTTAAGTTAAATGACAAGAAACTACGCAAAACAACAAACAATAATTCCTTTTTTTGAATGACTGAGAAAAAGTAAGAAAACATGTTCAAAATATTTTAAGCACAATCTGATAATCATATGCGTCTATCCAAAATCATGGTACTCTAAATTCATACTAGTAAGCAAGGCTACGATAATCACAGAGCCCTTGACTTATGCACATACCTCTAGAATCATGGTATTTAACATTTTCGCGGTGCCGCATGCTTGGCTGCGAAAACCTTAAATTCCCACACCCGAGAAATACATCCAGAGTCAGACTATATGTCCTCACCATGCTGGCTAATGTGACTATAGAAGACTAGATTCCATAACATAGATGACCTAGCCCATATAATTTCATCTTGCCAAAAATCAAATTAAATCAACAGTGAATACTCAAAGATCAAATCAAAATTTATTAACGAACATCAAAATTCAAAAGTGAACACAATCCATCAAAATACAAACTCGAATGCAACAACTATCATCAAAATTCAAAATTCGACAATCTTCCATCAAAATAAATAAATACAAACTCAAATTCAACAATAATCCATAAAAATCAAATTCAACAACAGAAAATAAAGATAAAACAAATCAAGGGAAAAAGAATTTTCAAATCGAAGTTAAATAAGATTCTCCAGGGTCATCCCGGGAATCTCTCACGGGTTCCTATCTGTGATTGAGTACCTTCAAAATATATCCTAATCCTACTGCAGGCTGTAGTGGTACTCTAGTTCGAATACCACTACACTTTAGTCTCGACCTGCATGGGCCACCACTAAAAACGTGTCACGACCCGCACCCTAGAGTTAGGGCACGAGAACGTAACGACGCCCAGCCTACGCCGCAGTGTCGGCGGTAGAACGCTGTCCTAGGTCACAACATCTAACAATATAAAGCTAAGCAGTTTATACTCCCCGAATGGGGGTGACATAGCAGATACAGTCTCAATCACATCTAAGGTAGAGCATGATAGGGATAGATAAAATATGAAATCCAAAATAAATACAGGAGATAGAAGTCTAAGTGTCTAAGATACATGAACCCAGAAGTACATCTCAAAACTCAAATAAAGATACAGTAATCCACAAAGTAAATACAACTCCAGACAAAATGAAATAACTACCTAAACAACCTCTAATGTGTCTCCTCTAGGCTAGCAGGCACCTCCAGGCTATCTGTAAAATTTATCAACAGGTCCAGTCAGGACTGGAGCGAGCACAATACATCTCAACAGATCATAGCAGGTTAGAAAACATATAACATGCAGTAAAGTAAGATACAGGTACTGAGGAAAAGCAGTATGTAAACAGGAAGAGCTGTAATAGAAATATCTACTATACATAGAGAACTAACATGTAACTAGTGAGTCAGAGTACAATATGGACATGTAAATGGCATAGGAGATTCTGATAAGACACTAAGGATGAGATTCTGATAAGAAACTACTGGTGTATTATTCACATGCCCAATTCTACTCCCCCGTACCCCAATCAATACACAAGGATCTATACAGGTTATGTTATTGTACAAGATATCACATGGGGGCCCATATAGGGTGCACGTGATAGTATACATGGGGGCTCCGTGAACATGAGAGTACAAGATTCACAGGAGTGCACATGTAATAAAAGCACAGGAGTACACGATGTAAGTGAAACGCACAAGCATAATGTACCCGATGCTTCCGAGGGGGATAACATCGCATGTAGAGATCCATATAGTACCGATCCGTGTGACCAACGTGACAGTACAAGTAAAGTAATCTACTGCAGGTAATAATTCTAAGCAGGATATGAAATGATCAGAGAATGTACTCGCCTCGATAACCTGAACAGCTGATAAGTATAGGAGGGTCCCACTGAAGCCACAGAGTCCTATTTAAAGCAACACAGGTTACAAGGTGTTCAAGTTGTAATAAATGAATCCACAAACAATCTATTTTATCCTAGGTTCTTCTAGTCAAATTATCTCTAGGTCAACTCCGGTCAATAATCTAGTCAAACTAGGTCAAGTGTTGACTTACAGTTGACTTTGGGTCAACTGGTCAACTCTGGTCAAACAGGGTCAATTCTAGTCTAATATAAAGTGTACTTCGTTATTTGTACGTCGAAACTTACGACACGCAAATCGAGATAAGGAGATTATCGGTAAGGTTGATAATCTTATTATAGTGATCCACGTATCCAACTTGTCAATTTCAGCGATGTGAGATCACTGGAATTGACTGATCTCAGTTTCGTTGTACTAATCCCGAAATACGAACATTATATGAATTAATTATTAATTAATTATAAAAAGGTTAAACTTAGAGAAATTATCAACAAACATTGTCGGATGATGAAATGAACATCGCCAACGTGTCCAGAATGGTCAAAATAGCTAGGATAGCCTACCCAACGGTCCAATTTGGACATAAGGGCAAAAAGGTAATTTCGGGTCAAAACGGTGTCCGTGTCGGAGCCGTTTTGCACCGAAAAATGTGCAAGAAAACAAGTCTAAAAAATATAACAAATTATATGTCCACGCAACCAGAATGTCGATACGATCTCAATTTGGCCCGTTGACCAGAACTTGGAATTTCGATTTGCACGGAAATGCGTGCCGGAGCCAAAGTCCTCAAAACTCAGCAAACTACCTGTCAACGAGTCCAGAATGATGATACGAACTCAACGGTATATCCGGAATTGGATTCCGTTGACCCGATCTCAATTTGACCCGTTGGCCTAGACATTGGTATTCGACTTGCACCGAAATGCGTGCCAGACCCAATGTCCACCAAAACCTAGCAAATTATATGTCAACGAGTCCAGAATGACGATACGAACTCATCGGTATCTCCGAAATTGGATTTCGATGAGCCGGCGTCAAAAAGTCCCGTTAATCCAGAAAGTGGGCCCGTTTTGCACCAAAATGCGTGCCCGGGCCCATGTTCTCCAAATCTAACAAATTTTATATGAAAACATGCCAGAATGACGCCACAAGTCTAGTGGTGGTGTCAGAAATGAAATCTGGAGTCCCGTGTTCAAAAATGGAATTTTACAAGTTGGAAATTACGAATTCGGACGGCCAACTTTGGCGTCGAATTCAACCAATCAAACAAGCTCACAATGAAACGAAACTGAAGGGGATAGCAAGAGGGTTATACCAGCTTCGCACCAGAACTGGTAGCACACCAAACGGAGCTGCGGTGGAGGAGATACAAGCTGACAAAGTTGGCCCCGCGAAACTGTCCAAATTTAATACAATTTAAACGGTCAACTTGGTGGCCGGTTTTCATGTATCAAACAATAAAATTAACGGACGAAAATTGACAGAGATGAAGGTGGATATACCGAGATTGCGACGGAGCGAAGAAATTGCCGATCCAACGGTCGAATCTCCGGGAAAACGCTCGCGAAGTCGCTGTGACGGAACGCCAATTCTGAGTTCCAAACTCGCGCGCGCCGACGGGATCTCGTCCAAAACGCACGAATCGCCTCGACGGCGCATCCCGGAGGACGTTGGCCGCCATGGGGCCTACCCCAGTGGTACGCCCGAGGGAGGGGGCCACCCACGATGGGTTGCCGGAGTACGGTGGACGACGGCAGCGCGTCCAAGCCGCGCGCGCGCGCGGATCTGTGCGCGCTGTGCGCGCGAAGCCACAGTTGGTAGGCGCCGTGCTCGGCCTGCTGCCAGCGCGGCCTGTGCGGGGCGCGCGTGGCCAGGCCCGGCGAGGCCAGGGGCTGGTGGTGGTGGAGATGAAATGATGGTGGTGGTGGTGTTTCATTAGGAGAAGGTGGTGGTCGGGATGATATTGGAGAAGGAGGAGGGAAGAGGAGGAGAGGTGGTCCTGTGGGGGAGGCCGACGGCGGCGGAGGGCCGGTGGCCGACGGCAAGCCAGGCCAGGAGGTCGGGCCATGGGGGCTGTGGTGAGGAGGAAGGTCGGGGAAGGAGCTGTGGTTGCATAGAGGAGAAATTGCATGGTTGTTGCTGTTGAGAGTTTGATAAGTTTGAAAAAAAGAAAGGGAGAGAGAGAAAGAAATGATAATTAATGAATGTGAGAGGGAGAGAGAAGATGTTGTTCCCTCATAAAAGTTAGGGCCGGCCAACAAGTGTTGGCTGTGAAAGTTGTGTGGGGGAAAATTAAAGGATAGAATTTAGTTAGGAGAAATCAATGGCAATGATGGAATATTAGAAAAATGGGTAATTCCAATAGGAAATTTAAAATCAATAGAAAATTTCTATTAAATATAGAAAAATAGGCAAATGAGTACTAACATTTTTGGGCAAGAAAAATATGAGGACGTCATGAGAGAGGAAAAATGAAGCTGGGGTTGGGTTCAGTGGAGAATCCAAGGGCTAGAAATAATTTGTAGGAAATGAGTCATTCCAATGGATTAAATTCAAGGAAAATTTCCCATTAAATAATAAAAATAGATAAAATGAGAAATTGATATTTTTGGGCAATAAATATGAGGGTGTCCCGATGGAGGGCAACATGAAGCTGGACTGGGCTTGGTGGAGCCGGATTGGATCAAAATTGGACATCGTGCAAAAATAGAATTAAAATTAGACGTTGATGATCATGTGTAAATAAGTAGCACATGGGGATTCCAAATAATGGGACACAAGTGGCGGACGGATAGTAGGCTCAAAGTGGACCATGTCCACAGTTGGGGCTGACAGGTTTTGGTCGACAGGGGACCCACAAATCAAGTTGGAAGATGAATGTGACGCCGTGGAGTGAAATAAAATCGGGTCACGTGTCGGGAAAGTTGTGCGAATCAAATGGAGCTCAAAATGACGTGTCTGAGGGGGACACAAGGGTTATGGGTGACGAACGTCTCGAGTAGATCATCAATGAGGAGTTGGTTTCAAGAAACTGACTGGTCTTGCGCTCCCAATTTAAATGTCATGGTAACGCGCTGAAAATGATCAAGAAAAAGAGTAGGAAAATAAATAGTAATCAAATGGTCTAAATTGACTCGAAGTTCAGCGAATCAGAAAGAGCACAAGGGAACAAGTTTTAGTGGGACACCATATACCGTCATGAAGGTAATCGTGTCCACTCCAAAACTCGTGAAGAAGATTTCCAGAGTTGAACATCCCTGATACTCCAAATATCAATGGCACGGGAAAGTACACTTAAGGAAAAATACAGAATAAATTATTTATCGAAATAAAAATCAATCAGGAAAATAAATAAAAAAAATAACCCGAAATTCAGGGTGCTCACATTTATCGAGCTTGTTCATGACTTATGTTATTGAGCGCGCTCACTAACAGGTTATCTAATCAGAACTGATGCATGATGGTCTGATCAACCAAGTGCACTTTAGTTCATTTTTATCTATTGTTCTACGTAGATGGGACATAATTAAAACTTGTCCTCTAGAATCACATTCGCGACTGCCTTGACAATCCTTTTGAGATTATTCGGTCGTCTTTGAACCACTATTCGTAGTATCGTCTCGGAACTCTTTATTGCTTTCGCCTTCACTTATTTTGGAAGAACGAAGGCACTTATACTAGAATTTCCTCTAGCCTACCTATCACTTATGACCCATGTCATCCAATGTGACTACATCTTCATCTCAAACTCCTCACCCTTTCCTCGGCCTACATTTATTATCACCACTCAAGTTAGGAGTGAATCATTCTCGTAATCGTGCACTCAACCCTACATATTCCTAAATTTCTAGGACAAAATTCTTGTAAGTTGGGTAGGATGTAAACCCCCTAAATTTCTACTATAGTTTTTAAACAAATTTGGTATTAATTTTTTTACTTTGCATTTTGTACGTCACATAGTCGTATTGTACGTCACGTACAAATTTGTCGTATTGAATGTCGCGTATGAGTTCACATTTTCGTATGTCTCGTCGAATACGAATATGTGTGAGGTACATATTTTTGTAAAAATATTTTACTTTAAAAAGCTTTGTTTTTCAAATAATAAATAATAAATATTTTCGATTACTTAAAGTTGTAAAATGCGTCGCATTTAGAATTTCCAAAACCTATTTTACATCATAAAAAGGTTTTATAAATAGTAATTTGAAAACCATGTTTTATGCAAATATTTATTACATATGAGGAGCATAAATTTTTTATTATTCATATATAATGCTATTTTCAAAATTAATTAATATTAATAATTTATTATTCGAAAAAGTATTTTAAATAGTGTTTTGATTTAAATTTAATTGATCATGATAATTTACATTTGAAAATATTTTATTTTTTTATTTTAAATAGGTTTTAAAATAGTATGTAGCTATATTGGATTGGATTTGATCCAATTATTTTTATTTATTTGAACTAATTATGATAATATCTACAAGTGACTTAATCAATTTGAATTAAAATTTATATTATCTATTGGGGATTTAATCAAATCCCAATCCTTATCCTAATGAGAATTCCCACCTCCTATATAAGGAGAGGTACTCTTCCATAGTTTTCAACCAACCAAGCATAGTATGTGCATCGTGTCCGTATGTCTCTCCCTTCCATTATATTTTTTGATACAGATACATAAAGCTCGTCCGGTCCGGCAATCCCGGACGACCATCCGTGCCGTGTCAAACAACTTTCGATACTGCCACCTCCGCCACGACAGCCGTCCCGACTCGAATCACCAGCACCGCATCCACCATTCCATCCCGGACATCACCACACGCCACCATAATCACCTTCACCACCGACCACCATCATCTAGAGGACTCATCAGCCGCTGAGCCGGCCAGAACACAGCCATACACCGCCATACCACCGCAGCCTCCTTCCAGTCCTGCCACCCATCCTGGCCACCCCCACCATTACAACTACTACCTTCAACCATCTCCACACCACCATCGTCATCCGACCAACCCAACATCCGGCCAGCCGCCCTGGCCAAATACCACTATCGCCACGTCCAGTTCCCCAAAACCATCATCACCACCACAAGATAAAGAAGGAAGATGACCTACCTCGACCGCCCGTAAGACCAGCGTCCACCAACGCCTCCTCCGCCCGCCGTTGATCTTGTCTCAGCCGCCGATCTGCACCTCCGCCAAGAGTCGCCTCGATCTGCCTCCCGTCTCTGGTCCTCGTCCGACCTGCGATCACCGTAGTCGAGCGCGCGCCGTCTGGGAGCTTCCCTATCTCCACCGATCGTCTCCATCAGCCCTCGAGCCGCCGCCGCTCCTCCGCCTCGGCGAATCCCCATACCGCCTCAGCGAACCGCCTCCGCGCAGCTCCTCCAGACCGTCAATCTGCCGCGCCGCCTCCTTCCTCGGGTGGCTGTGCCACCACTGCCACCGCTGGGCTGAGACGAACCCTCGGTAAGTCTCTCGTTCCTCCACTCTTCCCACCTCTCTCTCTCTCTCTTACTGTATAAAAATTTGGGGAAAGAAGCAGTATATATATTTTTTGGTTTATATTATTATTATTATCATTATTAGTATTATTATTATTAATATTAGTATTATTACTACTGTTATTATCATTATTAGTATTATTATTAATAATATTAGTATTATTATTACTGTTATTATCATTATTATTTTCAAATTGACTTAGATTTATGGTGTATATTGGTCATTATGATTTATTTCTTTTATAAATATCATTAAGAAATTCAACCTTTAGTACTAGTATATTGACATTCTAGTAATATTATTATTTTGTGAAAAAATTATTTTGACTCTATAACCTAAATTTGTACCTTAACAAAATAGGAGTTAAAAAGATTATTGTTGAAATTACTAGCTATTCTCAAAATATAGTATTTGGCTTGGAGGCCAAAGTGCTATTATATATACATACGTCTTGGTATTTCAAAAATAAGCTCTTGACCAAAAATATAATTATAATATTTTATGGTATTAAAATGGTAGTAATATTTTCCTAGCTAAGTAAATTATAGTTTTGTCCTAAAAGGAATTTAGTATGTTTTATACAGATAGTTTACATTTATACAAAAAGATTTTTTAAATATTTAACTAAAAACCTATTTTGGCTAATAAAATTTATTGTTTCAAGTAATGCAAATACTTTATAAAAATATTTTATATAGTATATACTCTCCGCAAATTTTATTTTCTTGTCATCACAAATCGTGACTGCTTATTCATACCTATTTCCTCACGGATTCAGACCCTTACACATCGACCTCAGCTATCGGATAAAATACGACTTGTCAGAACACCGTACCACACCAGGCGACAAACCAGGCAAGATACCTTGCCATAATTACTGCTTATATTTAGTTGCATCTTATTATTCTGCTATTATTTTCTATACTTTTATTTCCAGTTATTTATTTTCTCCTTGCTTGTGGACCTAGAGTTAAGTGACTACCGTCAATAGAGTGCATGTCATTAACTTTGTCACGAAGGTAACACGAGTTGTGTGTGCGCTGTGAGTATCATGTAGAGGTCACCTGCGTGTTGGCTGATCCCCCGTACACATGCCTAGGAATAACTGTCAATAGATGCATGTTAGAAGACTTGACAGTTATTAAGTATAAAACAGTATTGTGGAAGTGACACGTGCTGGTGTGTCGTGGTTACGATGCATGTATAGTATCATTGTGGGAAGGGGACAGCTACTAGCGTAGGGGCTACATTTACTTTTTACATATTTGTGGGCCGATAGTGACTCTTATGAGCACTACCTTCTGTCCCGGGGCCGATAGCGACTCTGATGAGCGCTACTTACTGTCCATGGCCGATAGTGACTCGGATGAGCGCTACATACTGCCACTCTTTATTTACTCTGCTGATCCTACAGCCCCTGCGTAGAACGTTGTCCTCAAAGTGCATATCACATAGATGGTTAGGGACCCAGTTGTATTGTAGTTTTATAGTATTTACATTTGCAGTTATAATGGCATGTTCTTCTAGTATCTTGTTACGTCCCTCTGAGGACCTGGTGATCTCTCCAGGTGTGTTTCGTGATTCTTGCAGGTGCTCTAGCGAAGGTCGTGTCTTCCTTCCATCGTGATGATTGCTCTTGGACTCGTCATTTGCTTCGCTCGACCAAATCAGTTATTTGTATATTTCTTTCTTATTTAAACTTGTTGGTAGTGGATATGTCTTCTGTCACGCCCCAGAACCAGAATACTGGAGAGCGGGGGCAGACACAACCAGCTACGTATATTGAAATAGGATACATCTCAACTATACGGTCACGGCTGTCTAGATATGAGGGGTTTACTACAAGCCAGCAGTCTCTTAAGGTCAAGCCTATTGTCTCAATCTCAAGCAATTAAAGTAAGTACAAGATCTTAGAGCATCAAATACATAATTATAAGGCGTCCCAAATATTACATATTGGATGATCATGAAGCTAGTCGTACAAAATGATAGGACTAGCAAGAGTTTCAGTCATACATGATCAACCCTAGGATTTGTCCATCATGTTACAGCCCGTAGGCAGACAGTAAGTAAATACATCGAGCTAACGAGGTGCTCGTCGGCAAACGCCTCAAAAGAATAAATTTACATATAAGTGGGGGAAACAAAAGGGAAAACCCACTCGTAGCCCGGGTTCCACCTAGTGTTCACCATTGGGCTGGAAGCTTGGTAGATCCTCGGGAGCTGCTCCGAAATCTGGCCACACAAAATCAGCTGGGTCAAACCCCAGAAGAGCAAGTGCCACAAAGGAGGCCACAAATAAGAACAAAAGCCAGCATATCAGAACATAAAGAATAAAAGAAGATACAAATAGTAAGGTACACAGGGCGATAAACGACTAGGGACGTGGAACCATTCCGGGAGCCAGGTTACAATCCTTAAACCAAACAAGGACCGGGATTGTACCCCTTCGCCTGAATAGCTCTCTGTCTCTACCCATTTATCGTTAGAGATAAGTTAAACAATCATGATCAAGAGTTCCAGGTACAGGGGCTGGACAAGACTTGGACAGAGCTAGACACCATTCAATCACAATCGGCCAAACAAGTACTACGGCTTACTACTTTAACTAACTAGGGTTGTCACAAGCCTAATTACTAACAAGATGCAAGTGAGAATTCTAAATCCCAAGCCCTGCAGACCATCCTGTTATCCTTCCGCGGATTGAGAGTTATAGGTGGGTACATTGCCCGGGAGACAAATGTACCCTTAGGTGACTTAGAGGGTGCAACACATGACAGTGTGCTGGAAATGTGCTCTACTCGTCGGCAAGCTACAAGTCCATTAAAGCGCCCAGATAACGAGATTGCCTGTGACTGGGAATTCTCCATGTTCTAGTTTGATCTAATAATTAGCCTAATCCAATTTAGCGCGAGTCCCTGGCCGTGGTACCCAGGAAGTCACGTCCTAGACATGATGCAAGACAAGACAAGTGATTTGCACAGAGCAACAAGTAGTACACCCACGACGTCAAGACAAGTCAAGTTACATGCTATCAGGGCAATGTCAAGTCATGTCAAGTCAGGAGTGCGCCACCGCGGGCCACTTTCAAGTCAAGCCGAGTTATCAAGTTCCAGGTTCAAGTTACCAAGTTACGAAGTTATACGCCAAGTTATTAACAAGATAGGAGAAAAACTAGCCGCAAGCCGAATCATGTCAAATCATAGAAAATCGTGTCAAGACGTGTTAGACCAAGTCAAGTCGTGTGGTGGACAAGAAAATCTCAGAAAACAAAATTTAGCCAGAAACCAAGGACCAAGGTCCACCAGAGCACAGGGTGTGCTGAGCTAAAGGCGACCCAAGGGGACGCCGGGCAAGGCTCGGGCTAGGGTGCGCGAGCGGCGTCAAGAGACGCGCTCGAGGAACAACCGCAACACACCAAAGGCGCGAGCGGGGGCAACGTGGAGCCAGAACGCGCGAGGGCGCGTCCGACGAGGCGCGCGGGGCGCAGCGCAGCGGAGTGCGCGCGGGAGGGCGCAGCGCAGCGGAGTGCGCGCGCAAGGGTGCAGCACAGCGGAGTGCGCGCGGAAGGGCGCAGCGCAGCGGAGTGCGCGCGGAAGGGCGCAGCGCAGCGGAGTGCGCGCGCAAGGGTGCAGCGCAGCGGAGTGCGCGCGGAAGGGCGCGGCACGGAGTGCGCGCGGGAGGGCGCAGCGCAGCGGAGTGCGCACGAGAGGGTGCGGCACGGAGTGCGCGCGGAAGGGCGCGCCAGCACGGCGGCGCGCGCGCGGAAGGGCGCAGCGCAGCAGAGTGCGCGCGCAAGGGTGCAGCGCAGCGGAGTGCGCGCGGAAGGGCGCAGCGCAGCGGAGTGCGCGCGGAAGGGCGCGGCACGGAGTGCGCGCGGGAGGGCGCATCGCAGCGGAGTGCGCGCGGAAGGGCACAGCGCAGCGGAGTGCGCGCGCAAGGGTGCGGCACGGAGTGCGCGGCACAGCGGAGTGCGCACGGAAGGGCACGGCACGGAGTGCGCACGGGAGGGCACGGCACGGAGTGCGCGCGGGAGGGTGCGGCACGGAGTGCGCGCGGAAGGGCGCGCCAGCACGGCGGCGCGCGCGCGCGCAACGGCGCGGCGCGGGCACGGGTCCGGGTGGCCTTCTTCTTCTCCAAGTTGGCTGAGAAGAACACTAACAATGGGTACCAAAGTTCAAAATCTCACAACCTTGCCAATAAAACTCCAAATTTGGATTTTCAAAGTTCTAACTTGGGTGAAATTTGATTCTCTACAACATAGAGGCATCAAAACCCACCAAAACCAACTCAAAATAGATCAAAACCACTAATTTTCGAAAAGGGGAAAAAGTTAGATCTAGAACAGATGAAGCTTCAAAACACAAAACATCAAGACCTAAGATTGTTCAAAACCATCTCCTTAAGCTAATGAACAAATAATATTGGGTCCTTATGTAGTGGCAAGGAGCACTTGCCTATGGTGTGGTGTTCTGTGGAAGAAGGAATAAGAAGAAGAAGAAAATTAATGGAGAGTAAAGAGGAGAGAGAAAGTTAGGTGGGGATATAATGAGGGTGGTTGTGGTGGAAATGAGGGAGGAGTGTAGGTTAAGGTGTTCCACTACATATTAAACCAACCAACTAAACCAAACCAATTAAAACCAAGCCGAACCAAAACCCGAAATACGAGAGAACCCAAAATTCTGCAAGTCGAGAAAATTAAAAATACAAGCCAAAATCCAACTACGAGCATAAATACGAAATACGGAAAATGAGGGTGACAACTCTACCCACCTTCAAAGAATTCCGTCCTCGGAATTTAATCAAGGAGCTAGAGATTGCCACGACAAGCCATACTAAGCACAGACAAGCTACACTAAGCAGTTTAATCATACAATCATACAATGCAAGCAAGGAAGGGAAAGCGTAAGGCATAAGAAAGACATTATACCTCACGAGTCAAACAGATAGGGATATCGCGATCGGATGTCGTCCTCACGCTCCCACGTTGACTCACCTAGAGAGTGATGACCCCAAGCAACACGGACTAAGTTAATAGTCTTGCTCTTGAGCGTCTTTTCTCTCCGGTCCAATATAGACACGGGCCTCTCCTCATACGAAAGGTTGGTACCAACAACCAATTCCGAATGATCTAGGATATGGCTCGGGTCCGGGATGTACCGTCTTAATTAGGATACATGGAATACATCATGTACCTCACTTAGCGACGGCGGAAGAGCAAGACGATAGGACACATCACCTACTCGCTCTAGAATATCGAACGGCCCTATATACCTAGGACTAAGCTTTCCCCGTACGCCAAAACGAATGACGCCACGGGTAGGCGAGATCCTAAGGAATACATGGTCGCCGACAGCAAATTCTAAGGGACGCCGATGAGCATCGGCCCAATGGCGCTGGCGATCCTGAGCAACTCGGAGGTGATCTTTGACTTTCCTGACCACTTCTACCGTCTGAGAAATCAGTTCTGGACCGAGCATCTGCCTCTCTCCGACATCGTCCCATGCTAACGGGGATCTGCACTTCCTGCCATACAGAGCCTCGAAGGGTGCCATCTGGATACTGGTCTGGAAACTATTGTTGTACGAGAACTCCACCAGGTGCAGGTGATCCTCCCACGAACCACCAAAGTCAAGGGCACACGACCGCAATATATCTTCGAGAGTTTGTATAGTACGCTCTGACTGCCCATCTGTCTGCGGATGATATGCTGAGCTGAACTTGAGATGAGTCCCCAAACTTTGATGAAGACTGCGCCAAAAGTGCGATGTGAATCTCGTATCCCTGTCTGATACTATGCTGACTGGCACTCCGCGAAGTCTGACGATCTGCCTGAGATACATCTCTGCTAGCTGCGCCGTCGACTGTCCAACTCTAAATGGAAGAAAATGTGCCACCTTGGTAAGCCTGTCCACAATGACCCAAATAGCATCTCTGCCTGCCGAAGATCTGGGTAACCCAGTCACGAAATCCATGGTTATGTGTTCCCATTTCCATTCTGGGATCGACAAAGGTTGAAGAAGTCCAGCTGGCCTCTGATGTTCAGCCTTGACTTGTTGGCAAACCAAACATCGAGGGACATACCGGGCTATCTCTCTCTTCATACCATTCCACCAAAAGTGTTGACGAATATCTCTGTACATCTTTATGCTGCCTGGGTGGATGGAATACTGCGAACTGTGAGCCTCTGCCATGACTTCCTGTCTGATATCTCCACTGGGTACACAAAGACGCGTACCGTGTCAAAGTGTACCATCCTCATGAATACATAACTCTGGCCTTCTCCCTGCCTCGCACTCTGCTCTGAGCCGCTGAATCTTGGAATCTGTTAACTGTGCTGTCCGGATCCTCTCAACTATGGTGGACTGAATCTGTAGGCTGGCCATCAAGGCCACATTGGAAGGAAGAATCACTTCAATTCCCATCTTTTGAAGATCTGACAATAACTCTGGTTGCGCCGTCAGGAAATAAACTCCAGCTCTCCGGCTCAACGCATCTGCTACAACGTTGGCCTTCCCTGGATGATACTGCAAATCTACATCGTAGTCCACCAGTAGCTCGAGCCATCTTCTCTGCCGCATATTAAGGTCCTTCTGGGTGAAAACATACTTCAGGCTCTTATGATCAGTAAATATCTCTACTCTGTCTCCGTACAAGTAGTGTCTCCACAACTTAAGTGCAAACACTACTGCTGCAAGCTCCAAGTCGTGGGTCGGGTAATTCTTCTCATGATCACGGAGTTGACGTGACGCATAAGTGATTACCTTCCCATGCTGCATCAAAATACATCCCAATCCTCTGCCTGAAGCGTCACAATAAACTGTGAATCCTCCGGTCCCATCTGGAAGGGTGAGAATGGGAGCCGTTATCAAACCTCGCTTCAACTTCTCAAATGATTCCTGACATTCTGCTGTCCATACAAATGGCACATCCTTGCGGGTCAACTGAGTCATCGGCGCTGAAATCCTTGCGAAATCAGAGACGAATCGTCGGTAGTAGCCGGCCAATCCAAGAAAGCTACGAACTTCTGCCACTGAGCTGGGTACTGGCCATGCCTCGATAGCCACAATCTTCTGGGGATCCACTTCCACTCCTCCTCGAGTAATGATGTGACCCAAGTACGAAATGCGATCGAGCCAGAACTCGCATTTACTGAACTTGGCGTACAACTGGTGCTCTCTGAGAATCTGAAGAACCACACGGAGATGCTGCTCATGCTCCGCTTCACTCTTACTGTAGACCAGGATGTCATCAAGGAACACTATCACAAACTGGTCCAAGTAAGGCATGAAAATACGGTTCATGAGGTCCATGAACACTGCCGGCGCATTGGTCGCTCCAAAGGGCATAACTAGAAACTCCCAATGCCCGTACCTCGATCTGAACGCCGTCTTTGGGATGTCCTGCTCTCTAACTCTGATCTGGTGGTATCCTGACCACAAGTCTATCTTCGAGAAAACTGAAGCCCCTTTGAGTTGATCAAACAAATCATCTATCCTCGGGAGAGGGTATCTGTTCTTGATTGTCACTGAGTTCAAGGTACGATAATCAACACATAGCCTGGACGTACCATCCTTCTTTTTCACAAGAAGCATCGGGGCTCCCCAAGATGATCCACTAGCACGAATGAATCCCTTGGTTCTAAGTTCTTCAATCATCTTGTACAAAATCTCCAACTCTGAAGGCGCCATTCTGTAGACTCGCTCTGATACTGGTGCTGTCCCGGGAATCAAGTCGATGGTGAACTCGATCTCCCGCTCTGGTGGCATTCCTGGAAGTTCCTCTGGGAAGACATCTGGAAACTCTTCAACTATCCGGGGCAACTGCACTGCTGCTACTGCTATCCGCAATACTGGAGGAGATGGCTCTACTGTGCCTCTGAAAAATGAAAACTCTGGCTCTCCGGGAATACTAAAGACAACTCTGCCAATATGGCAGTCTATCCTAGCATAATGGTTCCTCAACCAATCCATGCCTAGGACTACATCATAGTCTGCCATAGGGAATTCTATGAGCCTAGCGGGGAACTCTCTACCGCTAACTACGATCCGACACGAGGAAAACACTCGATCTACTCCCACAAGACCATTACCAGTAAGTATATTGAGCCTCACTGATAATAACTCGGGCTCCAATCCTATCCGTGTCGCGAATCGTGCAGACATGAATGAATGCGATGCACCAGAATCAAATAATACAGATGCTGGTAAGGTGTTGACGAGAATAGTACCTGCCACTACCTCACCTGGTGTAACTTCTTCTTCCATGGTCATCATCATAGCCTGACCTCTAGCTGCGGGTCCCCTCTGCTGGAAACCCCTCTGTCGATTCTGTGCTGGAGCCTGGGTGAACTGCTGCTGGTTCTGCTGCTGAAAGGCCTGGGCCTGGGGTGCCAATGGCCTCGGGTACTGCTGTTGCTGCTGCTGTTGGACTGGAACTGGGACTGGTCCCCTCACCGAAGAACTAGAAAGGTTGGATGATGATGGACCTCCCCTATTCGAGCAGGTCCCTATATGGTGGTCTGCTCCTCCACAAGCCAAGCACAATCCCTGTGCCCTACGACACTCTGCCACTACATGGCCCGGCTTCCCGCAATGAGAACATCCCACTGCGGAAGACTGCTTCTGCTTCTGCTGCTGCGGGTGCGTCGGGGTCGAATGCTGAACCGACGCCACTGAGGCTGCCCGCCTCGGAGTTCCAATAGTTATACCCCTAGTTGCCGGGACTGGAGCTGAAGATTGGTGCATCTGGTTGTGGGACCGCTTCCTGCCTCCGGTCCTGTCCACAATTCTCCGGGAGGTATACTCATGCCTCCTTGCTGCCTTCAATACTGCATCGAACGTCTGGTGCTCGAACTGCTCCACAGCCAATAATATCTCTAAGTGCAGCCCTTGCTGGAACCGCTGAGCCCTATCGAACTCGGTTGCCACCAAGGTGGGGGCGAACCTACTCAGCCTAGAAAACTCGGTCGCATAGCCATCGACCGTCCTTCCTCCTTGCTTCAAGTTGGTGAACCTGGTCTGCAGGTCGTACCGTGCCACCGTATCGAAGTACTTCGTCTGGAACCTCTCTCTGAACGTCGCCCAAGTGACTGGTGCTGCTAACCCCATGGCCTGAGCTGCCCACCAATCGCGAGCCAAGTCTAACAACTGTAGGCGTACCACCGCCACCTTCTCATTCTCAGGTGTCCTAGCTGCTTCTAGAACCACCTCGGTATCCTGAAGCCAAGCGTCCGCGGCAATCGCATCTTCACTGCCGTCAAAGAAGGGAGGGTTCAAGCGCTTGAAACTGTTGGCCGCCTGATTTCCTTGGGGACCTCCTCGGTTTAGTGCATCATGAACTTCCTGGTGCAAGGCGTCGCCTCGACGATCTTGAGACGCAAGCAGTTCTCTGATAAGCCCTACCAAAGGCCCCTCATCCTGTCTAGCTGGTTGAACGGGCGGAGCTGCCAGAACAGGAGGTTCTGAGCCTCCGGAAAGCATAACTCGGGAGGCTACTCCAGAGTGCTGAGCTTGATCTTCCTGGCGCTGGGGCGCTTGTCGAGCTTCCTCTGGCTGGTTGGCAGGTCCGGGAGTAATGCCGCTGAAGAAGACAACATAGGGAACAATAAGGAAAGGACCAGGACAGATCAATGATACAAGCAATGTGATCAGGTCGAGATTCTCAGGGATTTGAAGATACGAGCAGAGATCAAGGGCGAAGATTGATTGAGACATCTATTCGGTAAACCCTCATATTTCTTGATTGACAAGACCTGCATGGGCCACCACTTAAACCGTGTCACGCCCCAGAACCAGAATACTGGAGAGTGGGGGCAGACACAGCCAGCTACGTATATTGAAATAGGATACATCTCAACTATACGGTCACGGCTGTCTAGATATGAGGGGTTTACTACAAGCCAGCAGTCTCTTAAGGTCAAGCCTATTGTCTCAATCTCAAGCAATTAAAGTAAGTACAAGATCTTAGAGCATCAAATACATAATTATAAGGCGTCCCAAATATTACATATTGGATGATCATGAAGCTAGTCGTACAAAATGATAGGACTAGCAAGAGTTTCAGTCATACATGATCAACCCTAGGATTTGTCCATCATGTTACAGCCCGTAGGCAGGCAGTAAGTAAATACATCGAGCTAACAGGTGCTCGTCGGCAAACGCCTCAAAAGAATAAATTTATATATAAGTGGGGGAAACAAAAGGGAAAACCCACTCGTAGCCCGGGTTCCGCCTAGTGTTCACCATTGGGCTGGAAGCTTGGTAGATCCTCGGGAGCTGCTCCGAAATCTGGCCACACAAAACCAGCTGGGTCAAACCCCAGAAGAGCAAGTGCCACAAAGGAGGCCACAAATAAGAACAAAAGCCAGCATATCAGAACATAAAGAATAAAAGAAGATACAAATAGTAAGGTACACAGGGCGATAAACGACTAGGGACGTGGAACCATTCTGGGAGCCAGGTTACAATCCTTAAACCAAACAAGGACTGGGATTGTACCCCTTCGCCTGAATAGCTCTCTGTCTCTACCCATTTATCGTTAGAGATAAGTTAAACAATCATGATCAAGAGTTCCAGGTACAGGGGCTGGACAAGACTTGGACAGAGCTAGACACCATTCAATCACAATCGGCCAAATAAGTACTACGGCTTACTACTTTAACTAACTAGGGTTGTCACAAGCCTAATTACTAACAAGATGCAAGTGAGAATTCCAAATCCCAAGCCCTGCAGACCATCCAGTTATCCTTCCGCGGATTGAGAGTTATAGGTGGGTACATTGCCCGGGAGACAAATGTACCCTTAGGTGACTTAGAGGGTGCAATACATGACAGTGTGCTGGAAATGTGCTCTACTCGTCGGCAAGCTACAAGTCCATTAAAGCGCCCAGATAACGAGATTGCCTGTGACTGGGAATTCTCCATGTTCTAGTTTGATCTAATAATTAGCCTAATCCAATTTAGCGCGAGTCCCTGGCCGTGGTACCCAGGAAGTCACGTCCTAGACATGATGCAAGACAAGACAAGTGATTTGCACAGAGCAACAAGTAGTACACCCACGGCGTCAAGACAAGTCAAGTTACATGCTATCAGGGCAATGTCAAGTCATGTCAAGTCAGGAGTGCGCCACCGCGGGCCACTTTCAAGTCAAGCCGAGTTATCAAGTTCCAGGTTCAAGTTACCAAGTTACGAAGTTATACGCCAAGTTATTAATAAGATAGGAGAAAAACTAGCCGCAAGCCGAATCATGTCAAATCATAGAAAATTGTGTCAAGACGTGTTAGACCAAGTCAAGTCGTGTGGTGGACAAGAAAATCTCAGAAAACAAAATTTAGCCAGAAACCAAGGACCAAGGTCCACCAGAGCACAGGGTGTGCTGGGCTAAAGGCGACCCAAGGGGGCGCCGGGCAAGGCTCGGGCTAGGGTGCGCGAGCGGCGTCAAGAGACGCGCTCGAGGAACAACCGCAACACACCAAAGGCGCGAGCGGGGGCAACGCGGAGCCAGAACGCGCGAGGGCGCGTCCGACGAGGCGCGCGGGGCGCAGCGCAGCGAAGTGCGCACGGGAGGGCGCAGCGCAGCGGAGTGCGTGCGCAAGGGTGCAGCGCAGCGGAGTGCGCGCGGAAGGGCACAGCGCAGCGGAGTGCGCGCGGAAGGGCGCAGCGCAGCGGAGTGCGCGCGCAAGGGTGCAGCGCAGCGGAGTGCGCGCGGAAGGGCGCAGCGCAGCGGAGTGCGCGCGGAAGGGCGCGGCACGGAGTGCGGAGTGCGCGCGGGAGGGTGCGGCACGGAGTGCGCACGGAAGGGCGCGCCAGCGCGGCGACGCGCGCGCGGAAGGGCGCAGCGCAGCGGAGTGCGCGCGCAAGGGTGCAGCGCAGCGGAGTGCGCGCGGAAGGGCGCGGCACGGAGTGCGCACGGGAGGGCACAGCGCAGCGGAGTGCGCGCGGAAGGGCGCAGCGCAGCGGAGTGCGCGCGCAAGGGTGCGGCAAGGAGTGCGCGCGGGAGGGCGCGGCACAGCGGAGTGCGCGCGGAAGGGCGCGGCACGGAGTGCGCGCGGGAGGGTGCGGCACGGAGTGCGCGCGGAAGGGCGCGCCAGCACGGCGGCGCGCGCGCGCAACGGCGCGGCGCGGGCACGGGTCCGGGTGGCCTTCTTCTTCTCCAAGTTGGCTGAGAAGAACACTAACAATGGGTACCAAAGTTCAAAATCTCACAACCTTGCCAATAAAACTCCAAATTCGGATTTTCAAAGTTCTAACTTGGGTGAAATTTGATTCTCTACAACATAGAGGCATCAAAACCCACCAAAACCAACTCAAAATAGATCAAAACCACTAATTTCCGAAAAGGGGAAAAAGTTAGATCTAGAACAGATGAAGCTTCAAAACACAAAACATCAAGACCTAAGATTGTTCAAAACATCTCCTTAAGCTAATGGACAAATAATATTGGGTCCTTATGTAGTGGCAAGGAGCACTTGCCTATGGTGTGGTGTTGTGTGGAAGAAGGAAGAAGAAGAAGAAGAAAATTAATGGAGAGTAAAGAGGAGAGAGAAAGTTAGGTGGGGATATAATGAGGGTGGTTGTGGTGGAAATGAGGGAGGAGTGTAGGTTAAGGTGTTCCACTACATATTAAACCAACCAACTAAACCAAACCAATTAAAACCAAGCCGAACCAAAACCCGAAATACGAGAGAACCCAAAATTCTGCAAGTCGAGAAAATTAAAAATACAAGCCAAAATCCAACTACGAGCATAAATACGAAATACGGAAAATGAGGGTGACATCTTCGTCCAACATTTGTACGAATGATTATTTGATTATATCATTAAAACTTCATATTTGTGGATGAGATTTAGTTTGAGCATGGCTTTCTATATTTTACAGCTTATGTATACATACGAGCCTTTCATTTACTCGTATGTATACAGCTGGCATGATACGTATCTAGTCCCTTCTATTTTGGGACTGGGGCATGACAACTTGAAAGCAAAGGATTTCAGCTAGGGTTTTCCAAAAGTTGTGGTGAAATGTAACTTATATAGGGAAAGCCGATAACGGGTTAGGTCAGGTGAATTTCACATAACCCATAATTTACATATGGGCTTTATGCCTAACAAAACATTCATTTGAACCAATAATTATAATTATCCAAATATGGCTTTTACGCCCGATATAATTATATATCTATATTATAATTTATATGGATAGGAATGTAATTACAATTCAATGACATTCTAACTATGCCATGCCTCCTATACAACATAACCATTATACACGTACACATTAACACGATTTTAATTAATCCTATATATACAATAGAATTGATTAAAAAAATATACCATAATTTATATTAGTTTAAATAAAATATTAAATTTAAAATTTTTGGGAAGAGGAGTTACAGTACCAAAATGTTCATCTTCAACTTATGTTGTAGGTGAAGAATCTTTCTCATGCTAGAAGCAAGTGGATCCTCGATAGCGGTTGCTCACGGCACATGACCGGTGATGCTTCACTTTTTACAACGCTATTGATGAAGAAAGAAGGACACGTATCCTTTGGTAACAATCTAAAAAGCCACATCATAGGAAATAGTAATATCGGTTCCCCTTCTTATCCTTGTATTAAGAATGTTTGTCTTGTTACAAATCTCAAACGCAATCTTTCTCAGTATCAGTCATCTTACGGATAATGGTTATGATATTAAGTTTGTTAAACTCAAATGCTTCATTACCGATAGCTCTAGTGGATCTATAGTGTATGAAGGCATTAGAGAAAATAATATCTATGTTCTCTATCTTGTTGAAGGTACTAACAATGACAGGTGCTTAGTCGCAAAGAACGATGAAAGTTGGCTTTGGCACATGAGGCTCGGACACGCCAACATGGATACCATCTCCCGTCTTGCAACCAAGAAGCTTGTACGAGGACTTCCAAGTATCTCCTTCAAAAATGATATGGTATGTGAAGAATATGAGAAAAGTAAGTTGACCAAGTCATTTTTGTTTTGGTTGATGATTTTTCGAGATTTACTTGGGTCATTTTTCTTGCTAGTAAAAGTGACACTTTTCGTGAATTTGTTGCATTTTGTAAACGTGTTCAAAATGACAAAGGCATTTCTATTAACAAGATTAGAAGTGATCATGGAGGAGAATTTGACAATGCCTATTTTAAAAGATTTTGTGAAAAGAATAGTTTTGGTCATAATTTTGCTTGCCTACGAACTCCTCAACAAAATGGTGTTATGGAGAGAAAGAATAGAACCCTTGGCGATATTGTAGAAACATGAAAAATATGGAGTACATGCGGATTACAAATTACCGCATAGGTACCCTGGGCCAAAAAGGTCCGCATAAAGGAAAGCTGCATGACTGTTCAAAGACATATGCGGCCCATCGACGAATAGCTGTAGAAGGAAAACTTGCGACCAAGGAGGAGCAGTTCGACTGATAAAGCTGATAAGTCCTGGCAAAATATGACAGTCCTGACACTTCGACAAGAAAGATAAGATGTGAGATGTCGCCCAAAAGCAGGGTTCGTACGCCTCGATGCGGCCAAAAAAGCGTCATCCAAGCCGCATGAACCTCATACGGGCCCAAAATTTCCAGAACTACAGGCAGCCAAGAGAAATTATGATCTAGGCCGCATGCATGAGTCTCATGCGACCCCGCATGATCGAAGACTGAGAATGTTATATGCAACAGGACACGTGGCAATCTGACCAATTCCTTAACTACCCAGATTTGCTGCAACAAAATTCCAACAAACCGACAGATGGCAGCCCAAGAGCGGGTCTTCGCGTGCTAATCAGCTACGTAGCCGCAAGCCGTCTATGCGGTTCAAAATCCATCCTATTATAAATAGCAGGGTGCTACACCCCTGCAAAAGGCTGGCAACCTTCAAGAAAAAAGCAATATCTTCACGAGGTAGAGACTGCATCAGATAGTCCACGGAGTAAGGCAAAGTTGATAACACATTCCCGAGCCTCCACCGTCACCCCCCAGAATCAAAACTAAACAATTGTACTTAGATTGTTCCCTAGGCTTTCTTTCTAGGCTCTTCTTTGTACAAGCGAGTTTGCAATCAATTCCAGTGTTCTGTAATACCTGTTGTTGATTTTTTATGGCAAACATGATGGCGACTCTGCTGGGTACATCCTTCTCTTCCGATGAGAAGTTGGTGATGCAATCTGATGCGTCCAAGCTCGGCTCTACACAGCAGATGCTTGTGGTCTGCTTCAACCAACAAGCCTTCGAAGAATTGCTCTCTGAAGGGAGCGCCAGCCCGTCTCAGAAGCGAGCCAACCCGAAGAGGACTCGCAAGGCGTCGGTGCGCAAAACTGTTGCCCCCGACCAAGTTCTCGAAGAAGCTCCTTCTGCAGCCCAAGACGGTGACCGAAACTCTCCTATGGCTCTGTTTTCGACCGCAGAGAACCCCAGTGTCCCCAAATCCAGCAGAGGAAAATACTACGATGCTGAGTTTTTGGAGGCACAAAAAAACTCCATGCGGACAAAGAGAAGGCCGCAGAAAGGAGATGGGCAGTCTGCCCATGCAACAGCCAACTCTGGCCGCAGGCAGACAACTCATGCGGCAGCCAACTATCGTCGCAGGAAGATGATCCATGCGGCAGCCAGCTCTAGCCGCAAGAAGATGGTCCATGCGACGACTAATCCTGTCCACAGATAGGACATCTCATGCGGCCCTGTCGGAAGCTCTGTGTTTGACCGCCTCTCATCCGGGCCCGACGCCATGCGGCCCACTAAAGATGCGGGATGTATCAGTCTGGACTCTTTTTACTATGCACCTTTGGACGCTATGTCAAAAAGGTCTAGGGCAGTGCGGGCTCAACCAGCCCAGTCAACTATCCAAGTTGCTGACTATCGGTGGGCCCTGTTAACTGTTACTCGGGCTCCTGATGGAAAGTTGTACAGAACTACCCGCGTCCAGTCCCCCAGGGCTAACGGATAGGGTGGGTCTTTAAAGTCTCCCTCTAAAGATCCAGAGCAAGTATTTTTACTAGCCACGGATCAGGAAGCAAATATGATGCCTAAGTACTCGTGCGCTCGGGATCTCCGATTTCACAAGTTTGGTGCAAAGGCAGAACAGCTTCCTATCGACTTATGAGAGGTGATTACTCACAAGCGCAAGACGGCAGCGTCAGCATGCAATGAGTCCCTCTCGGGGCGTCGTTGCACTCAAGTCATCATCAACTGCCGCTGTAACAAATCAGCAGCGCCTGAAGATCGACAGTCAGTTTTGCAGCGATTGCAGCAGCCAGCACCTGTCCGACAGGTACAAATTCTAGGGGACGAAGAGTTTCCTTTCGTCTCCTGTAATTCAACACAAAAAGTTCCTCCTCGCAAGGGAGGAAAGAAGACATGCTCTTCCAGTCCGGCCATCTAGTCCAGTATTGCAAGGAGACCCTCATCTGGAGGGTTCCCATCAACAACATGGGGTGTCTATTTAGGCACTCGATCCAAGAAAAAGCTTTCGGCACCTGGGGGTGCGTCTTCAGCCTCCTTGAGAGTAAATGAAGCTGGGGGTAGCAGCCCCCTCAATGTATGCGACAACCCGGTGTACCAAGAGCACACGCAGGGGGTAGAGATCCCCCAGAACTCTACAACAGAATCGAATTTCCCTGCGGGCCACCACCCTCGCCAAGACGATGCGGCTTCCTGCACAGGGGGTAGCGCCCCTTCCGAGTCTGACGAAGATGATATTTCGATATTTCCTGACAATTTCTCTATACAAGGGTACCGCGCCGAGAGTTCCTCTGCCATAATCCCTTCCACCTCTACCCACGAGATGACAGTCTTTATGACTGATGACGATCATGAAGCGCCTTTCGACCGACAATAGCTAGAAGTGCTCGAAGCCATGCTCCTGTTCTTAGTCAAGTCGGTAGACGAGATCAAAGCCGCCTTGCCAGCTCAACCAGCGAGGTCGCCCAGACAAACAAGCTTGGGACCCGCAGTCAACGCGGACTCCAATACGACCGCCCCTCCTTTGAGTGATGATCCCGTAGCACCATCCGTTCCTTCAGCTGCAGATGAAGCCAAAGAGGCTAGGAGGGAAGTCCAGGAGCTTCGAGCGATGTTTAATGCTCGAGACTCCTCTCGGGATCTCAGAATACGGCAGCCATATCCCGTCGCATGGAGGGACGTACCTTTTCTACCATGGTACAAGCCGTTCCATATCGATTCTTATGATGGAAAGACCTCTGCTAGTTGGTACATGACTTACTTTGAAATCACCACCGACCATTTGTCGTATAGTGACGCCATCCTCACATAATTATTCATCAGAGCATTGGAAGGGATCGCGTTCGACTGGTACCGCAACCTCCCCGGCAACTATATCCACTTTTTTGACGGCTTCAAGCACATGTTCCTGGAGAGATTCTACGAGGTGGGGCATGATGTGACGATGTCATCTCTCATGGACGTCGTTCAGGGAGAGAGGGAGCTGACGAGGAACTATATCGAGCGGTTCTGCCAAACTGTGATGAGATTGCCTCAGGGCAATCCCGAGAGCTCCTGATTGAAATCTGCCAGAAGAAGATGCTCCCTGCCATTAGCCTCTGGATGGGTGACGATTAGTTCAGGGATTGGACGACCTTTATCATAAGTGCTACCAACCAGAGGCAAAATTAAAGAAGGCTCGCCAGCTGGGGTTACACATCCCAGACGGAGAAGATAAAGGCAGACATGCTGGTCCCACTTCCAGTTACAACAACAGTGGCACTACCACCAATCGGGACAATAAGGGCAAACAGGCCATGGTCACTGATGCGACTCAGAAGCCCGAACAAAAACAGGCGGAAGGTCAGTGGCCCAAGATCAACTACTCATTCGAAGATAGTCATGTCAATCCTATCTTCGATATGCTCTTGCAAGGGGGTAGGATCCAACTCCCTCCAACAAGGCGCGAGCCCCGAGCAGCAAAAATAGAGGACCCAAAGTACTGTCACTTCCACCGCTATATCCATCATGCCACCCAGGATTGCATCCAATTGAAGCGGTACATTCAGAGTCTTATCGACTCCAAAGCTCTATCGATAGACTTTGAAGAGGTTACCGTGGTGGCGAACATGGTATCTATTCAGTTCGGCGACTTCCCTCCGACAAGTACTCCAGACGGGGTAATACCTGTCCCTCGGGCAACGATGGAGGTTACTAATCTTCTACCCGCCCGGAGCCAGACATCTGGATTGGTACCGCTCACCACATCGCGAGGAGAGATCATGTGGGTGCATCCAGACTTGGTGCCCGAAGTTATCCAGGGGGTGCCATCTACTACCAACAAGAAGAAGGGCAGGAAGTCTAGAGCCTGCCATACAATTTCAGCTGAAGCTGAAGTAGCTGCAGATGTTGTTACCCGGTCTGGAGCATAAGTCCAGCCCATACGAGATAGTCCAGTCGAAGATCCTCAGCCAGCAATGCCTTCCCTCGATGTTTCAAGGCCATCTCAGCCTCCAATGGCAGATAAGTCCAAGACAAGGGAGACCCGCTTCGACAGGCCACTCCGCAATGATATACCTCAGGGACTGGAGACACCTTATAACTTCGACATATTAGCACAATTGGCTAATATGCTAGCACAGTTGTCGCTATACGAGCTCCTAAGGCTCTCCAAGAATCTTCGTGTTGTATTAAGCGAAGCACTCCAGAATGTTGATGCCTATTTAGCTCAGGTCAAGCCTCCAGATAAAGGCCAGCCAGCAGATCAATAAGACGGCGGTAGCACAGATGCAATGCCCAACATCGTATTTTCTTCGCAGGACATGTTGATTAAGACCAACTTATATGATCGCCCCTTGTACTACACTGGTTACATAGGCGACATCAAGGTAGATATGATGCATATCAACCCGGGATCGTCAATAAGCATCATCCCGAAAAGCCTGCTCCAACTTCTTGGCATCCCTATGCACCGGCTAGCAGCAACCAACACAGCCATTAGCGGGTTTAACTCAGGGAGAAGCTATCCCCTAGGGAAGATCCGATTGAAGTGCCAGATTGGAGACCTGAGGACGAAAGTTACCTGCTACTTTATAGATGCAGACACCTCCTACAACCTCCTCCTGGAACGTCCGTGGATGTATGACTATATGATCGTGCCATCCATCCTTCACCAGTGTTTCAAATATGTCAGTAAACATGGTTCCGTAAAGACCGAGTTTGCCGACATTGATCCCTTCAAAGGGGTTGAATCTTATTACTCGTCGGAGGCTCGTCTATATGACGAATCCAGGAAACATATAACGGGTGAACCGGAGGCCATCATAGGGCCAGAAGAACCCTTGAGAATTTGTCTCCAACCCCACAAATCGGCCAGGGCCGCACCCCTTTCACAACCTTTCGTAAAGAGGTGCTCGATTCTCCTGTCACACCTACGCAGTCAGAACCAATGGTCATCCGTCTCCCGAGATCCAGTCAGAAGCCAAAACCTGTAATAGGACCAATGGTGATCCGGCTGCCAAAGTCCAATCAAAGGCAACAGGAAGATGCGAAGCCCTCGGTAACACCGATTGTAATCCGATTGCCAAAATCTGCTCCAAGGCGACTAGAAGACACAAAACCCCTTGTCGAGCCGATGGTCATTCGTCTTCCCAAGATGAGCCAGCAGACAAGTGTTGATCCAACACTCCCAGGCAGATCAATACCTCAAGCATAACCCTTGGTGGTCAAGTTACCCAAAATAGCGGCCCAAACTCTGAGCTCGCAGGGGGTAGCCAAGAAAGACGGAGAACTCACCAAATATGTAGTTACACAGGCAGATAGCCCCTCTCCTGATGATGTAATCTCGGTGGACAAAATTCCTTATTTTATCAATAAGAGGCTGCCGTTAGACTATTCTGAGTATGATAAGCCTAATCTAACGTATGCCGTACGGGACTGTCTAGACGTTAGCCTGCACACACAGGTGACAACCATCCATACCCCAAATCAACTTACTCCCATAAAAGGTACTTACTTCTCGGTCTCAGACGGAAGAGGATGGGATCACACAATCATCTTTGGCCGAAAAGAAGGTCCTCAATCTTTTACGCCACAAGAGTCTGACCTCGGACCCGAAGCTGGAAGACTACCGCTCTACTTATATAGTCCTCAAGCCAAGTACTTCATGCAAAAGCAGAGGCACAACATGGAGGATACTCCGGGTCTAAATTATGGCAGTGGTTGACGATTGCCTCTACAGCCGCCGGTACTGTTTTCCATTAAAATTGTTTGATTGCAAATCTTAATACAAACAGAAAAGTGTTACAATGTAGGACTTAGATGTAGTCCTAGGAGTACACTTTTGTTTAATCTGGGTCCTAAGTGCCAATGAAGCGAGTGGTAATGCGTTGACTCCGTTGACGGGCTGACGACGGTTATCGGTTCTCTGAAGGTGTAGATTGCTCTGGGTACTGGAGCTTGCTGAGAGGAGGAAGACGTTGAGTGTCTGTATCTGCCTCTCTGGTGATATCTACCTGTATTGTCCGTATGTATAGGTCTGTATGTGGAAGAAGGAAATGATTCCTCTATTTATAGCTGGGCAGGTTGGCTGCTCATGCGCGCATATATAGGATGCACCGGTACGTGGAGATGCCACGTGGAGACTGCTGATGGAGGCGCATGGATGATGTGCCCTACTCGAGGGGTTGAATTCTTCATGCTGCTGTTGTGAGCCGGCACGTAGCAGAGGAGAAGATCTTTCTGTTGCTGAAATCTTGGATGGATTGAGTCAAAGGACACGTGTCGTCGACTCATGGGTCGGAGATCTCGGATCTGATGGGGGGATGATTTGGTGGGATGCGCCTTGGATTGGGCGCATGATGAGAGTTTGGCTCGTGACCTTTAGGAGTCACGAGCGGTTCTGGGCGCATGGCTTTTGAGGCGCATACAAGCTACTTTCCTTCTGTCTTTCGGGATCAGAGATCAGTCTGGGGCGCATGGCTTTTGAGGTGCATGCAAAGCTTCAACTGGAGACTCTTCTTCTGTCTTTAGGGATCAGTGAAGGATCTGAGGCGCATGGCTTTTGAGGCGCATGCGGATGGTTGGGTGGCCACGTGGCAGTAGCCGTCGGGGCAAAGTCATGATGATGCTGACGTTATGGATGCTTCATTTTCTGCAAAAACTGTCCACCTTCCAGACTTGGGAAGGCGTGCTGCCACCTCTGTCAGTCCAGCATTTAATGTTTGGTGACATTCGATGGACAGCTGAGTGGGCGCGTCGGTTGGCGTTCCACTAAGCGTATGGGGACGTATGGAGGCGCATCCCTTGTGTTGTGCTTGGTACAGGGCACATCTGTTGAAGGCGCTTAATGTTTGAAGGGGTGTGATGCGCTGTCCAGTCGGCGCATCCGACACGTCTTTAATAACGCGGCTGTTTCGCTTCTCGAGTGCCTTTAAATAGCCGTTTGGCTGAAGTCGAGGCGTCCGGTTCATCCATTTAATGTGAGTTCATTGCTCAAAACTCGGAGAGCCATCTACTTGGCGCGTGGGTTTGATCTGCCCGGCCTATAAATAGCGGCATGGAGAGAAGGTTTGCTTCTCATTCCCTTACGTACCTCCAACATGAACTTGGTGTATTCTGTTGACAAAGTGTTCCCGAGGGTGAAGATGAGACGCCTTGTCGTCGTTGATGCTCTTGAAGGTGACTGTTACATCCAAAAGACGGAGTCGAGGGCTTCTGAGGCTGGCGGAAGGTGCCTGTTGCATCCAAAGATAGGGATGCTCGGGCCTCGTCTCCGTTGTTCCGGAAGAGCCGTAGATCGGAATGGCGGTGCTCGGCTCTCTCTTCCTTCAAAGTGGGTGCTGCCCACTCTGATTGTGTTGAAAGCTGCTCCTTTCGCCGTGATTTCGATCACGGTCTTCCTTGGTCTTTGGAGGCTCTTTCGAAGCCTCCCCTGGCCACAGATTTGCGGTGCTCTTCTCTTCCTTGGTTCCAGCCAGAGGGTTAAATGCTTTGTGTAATCGAAGCATTTATCAGGCGAGCCTGGCTGGAAGAGCGACACATAACTGGGCTTCTGCTCGGCCAGGCGAGCCTGGTTGGAAGAGTGGCACATAACTGGGCTGCTGAAGGGATGCACATAACTGGGATGCTGAAGGGATGCACATAACTGAGCTGCTGAAGTGATGGCGGGATGCGCCTGGTTGGAGGCGCATGACATCTGCTGTGCCTAACTGGCAGCACATGGTGACTGGCAGCGCATGATGACTGCTGTGCCTATCTGAAGGCGCATGGTGGCTGCTGGATGTAGACTTAGGATCTTTTCTTTGTAGAAATTCTCCTTTGTACAACCTTTTCTAGACATGTAATAGACTTTTATATATAAATAAAAAGTCATTCTTCAAATGTCTATGGTTATTAACTTTGCTGTGAAGTGTTCTGTTCGAGTTCTGGTGCATGTAGTATCTGGCGCATGGGCTTTCTGGTTGTGAAATTCCATACTTCAATAAGACCCCCTTCAAAGTTTTTAAAACTTTTGAATAAGTTTTGGAATACTTTGAATAAGAAGCATGGCGATCAGGGCGCAAGACTGTTGGGGCGCATGCATGTTCAGCCGTATGCTCTTTTTAATTAATGAATATGATAATGCCTCGGTAACCGAAAAGATTAATGATGATCTTTTGGTTTTATCTGCTGTTATCTTCACCAGACCCGAGGCGACGGCTGAGATCACTCGTCATCGGTTCACGCGTGCGACCATGGCCTATAAATAGGTGAGAGATGGAGAGAGAGAGAGAGTTCTTCTGCTCTATGCCTTTGCCTCCTTTAGAGTTCTTCTAAAAACCCTAATTTCTTCTTCTCTGATAGAATGGCTCCCAAGACTCCTCGCGGCGGTGCCGGCAAAGGAAAGGGGAAGGAGAAGGAGCCCGTAGAGGCTGTCGTGAGTGACATTCCTCGCTCGCCTGTCGAAGTTCGGCCGGCGGTAGTCGGTGAGATTTATTGTCTCCTATCGATGTTGAGAACTTTCCTGCCGACGTGCATAGGCCCAGGCCTTTATCATGCACCGTGGCTTTAATTGCTGACGCGCATGGGTTTTACACCCTGATGATGCGCCGAAGCCTTCGCTGACGCGCATGGGCTCACGCCTTGATGATGCGCCGAGGCTCTACCGCTGACGCGCATGGGTTTACACCTTGATGATGCACTGAGGCTCCTTTTTCAGATGCGCTTGATACGCGCATCTGACGAGCATGAAGCTCTGATCGTGTTGTCTCTAATATCTTTGCATTTTTTGTCAGTGTCGATGACTATCCCACTCTTGAACGAAGTGCTCCTGGATGCTGCGCTCTGCCAGATGGGAGTAGATTATGATGAAGAGGTGATAAACCCTGCTCAAGCGGCTATTATGTTGGATCAGCATCCCGAAAGAATGATTCAAATTCGGGAACAACATTACGGGTTCCTTAAACGGATGATGGAACGTGGCATTCTGAAATCTGCCACTTCCGATAAAGTGACCTTCTTGAAGCCCGAGTTCCTGTTCGGAGACCGCCTTTCTTCTACTGAAGCCAAGGTGCTGAAGGTCAAAGAAGATTGGTTCTTTACAGCCAGGGGTGTGCATATGACCGTCAGGCAGCTTGAACGTCAATGGCCTTTGTTAACTTTCTGTCGTCTTGCTTCCAAAAGGAGAATGTCCTAGGATATTACTCCATCTCAAGGAAGAGCGGTAGTGGGCGTCATCAGAATTGATTCTTCTTCTGATCAGAGGGATACTCTGGCCGTCTCGCGAGCTGGTACCTCTTACACCTGGCGGACCCTTCGTCCTGGGAGTATTTATAGCGATGTTTCCGTCAATACTTTTGCCTTGGGTGCCTCGACTTTTGCTCATCGCATGTTGTTGATGGAACAATCATACCCCAAGAGAGAATTTCGGGTAGAGGGTTGGTGTCATTATGTTTCAAAATGGGACAAACTGACACACTGGATCCTGTCGCGGTTTCAGACTAAGCTCCAAGAGATTGGGATGACCGCCGCGATCCGCGCCACTCAGGCAGGTGTAGAGATTAACAGACACATGTTTCTTGCGCTTTTGGAAATGTTTGATACCCATACCGGGACCTTCTTCACTCCAGTGGGGGAGCTAGGGCTCGCGCTTCATGAGATGTACGAGATATCGAAACTCCCCTGGGGATCGGAACCTTACGAGGAGTACTTTCCGACCAATAAAGAATTCCAGGTCTTGGGAGACAAAGCTGATGAGATGATGGCTGTCTTCAAAGAAGTAGCGAGTCATCACTACTATATGCAGAAGAAGGACAGGGGCGGGATGCAGCCTCATGTGACTGCTTGGAGAGATCACATCTTTAGGCAGGACAAAGAGGAACCTTCTCACTTTTCTACCCCGCCGGCACTTTCTCGTAACGAGGTGCTTTCTGAAATGAGCAGGTTAGGCGAGAAGAATCCCTTGGAGAATGAGGACCAGTAGTCGGATGAACGCTCCTATAGCTGTTTTTGGCATCTCACCTATCGGATGTCACCAAAAGCAGTGTTAGTCGCGTATCTTATGATTTGGCTCTGGGACCACGTCTTTTCAGGCGGGTCCGGCTCTGTAGAGAGGGTGACTCGGAACTTAATTCTACCGACCGTAAAGTTGGCCTTCGGCCGTCCTTTAGCTTTACTCCCTGCAATGGTGTGTAACCTGTTGCGGGGTCTTCGAGAGTTTGCAGGAGATGTCGTTCACGAGCGGGGCAAAAACAACAACTTCCCGCGTGCCGAACTGCCGTTTCATTATTTGATGGGGTGTTTAATTTTGCACCATCCCAATGTGATGAGCCCGGGTTCGGAGGAAGACTACAGGTCCGGAGATGCATTCCTCCGGCGTTTCCACCGGAGAAATTGGTTACACACCGGTGTTCCTATTTGCAGGAAAGTTTTATCCCATCTTCAGGGATGGGAGATCGCCAAAGTTGGTCCTGTCTTCTCTGATTTTGAGGCCAACGAAGATCTGGTGGACTCGGGTGAGGATGCCACCACTCTGTCTCCATGGGGATTCCACTGGTTGTAAAGTATCCGGCCGTCCCATTTGGTATATCGGAACAGGAACCAGTGTTACCTGGAACCATATCTACCGAGCCGCTTTGCGAGGCAATTCGGGTACGCCCAGTTGATGTTGGATAATCCCAGTATCACCTTGGGGTACGCTGGAAGTTTGCTGGATGGTACACGAGCTTGGCATTACTATAATGCCGAATGTACTGGAGCCCGCTTTACGCTCTCTGTCCAGAATCTGCGGCCGCCGATTCTTTACTCAGCCGCCAGATTTTACTGTGCTATGGCTGCTCCGTCCACCGGATATGATAGGGAGACCAGTTTTATTGCAGGCACCCATTTAGCGGCAGGTGTAGACACTTTGGCGAAGGCTCGGTCGTACCGTCCGCCCGAGTCGGGTTATCGAGGCACCCCCGCCGTATCTACTGGGGGTCAGGCAAAACCCTCGGTTGATCAAACGAAAAGGGGTACAGATACAAAGGTCGACTCTCCTGTATTGAAAAAGCAGAAGAGGGCGTCGTCACCGACGGTGTCCTCGGACTCAGCATCTGCAGAGGTAAGATGTCCCGTAAGGTTTATTTTCGAGTTCAGCTTCTTATGTAATCATGCTTCTCTCTTTTTGTGTAGGAGCCGCTGAAAAGAAAGCCCCGCACTCCAAAATTTGGTGGGAGCAGGCCAAAGGAGATGGTGGGCTCGTCTGAAGTGCGTATTCCGCCCACTATGATATCTCCCATGGAGGAGAACACCGAGAATGTTGCTGTAGAGACTCCAGCATCTCCGGATTATGTCAGACGGGAAGCTGAAGATGCAGCAGCTTCCGAGAAGATGAAGGCCACAACGTCGGCCTTGGATGACGTTGCCGCAGATCCGCAAGAGTCCGTTGCGGGGGCAACAGATATAGTTGGGACAGAAGAGAGGGTTGATTCCCCTCCTAATCATGATGAGGGGAGGTCGGCTGTATCATTGCCGAGTCTTACTCCAGCTTCAACCGTGGAAGTTGAGGCGGCTACCGATCAGGAGGTAGCGACAGATTCTGTCCCTCTGGAGGGACTTGGTGACGAGACCCGTCTGCCGGTCACGACCGCTGAGGCGGGTCAAGAGATAAGTGATAATCTCCCTATTCTGCCAAGGGAGGTACCAGCTGTTGATAGGACGTTAGGGGTAGAAGAGGTGGCCGTTGATGTCGGTGGTCCCTCCGGGCTTGAGAAGGGCGAGGGTGTGGAACCCTCTGTTGCCCCTCCTACTTGGGGTACTATTTCGACGCCTATGCGGGCTTCCTCTGTTCCTTCGGCTCCTCGGGCTAGCAGTCCAGCCCCTGTTGATGAAGAGCCCCTTGATGTCGAGGTCCAAGCCTCGCAAGTTGAGGTTGGCGGATCTTCTTCCGGTCCGCAAACTGTAGTAACTCCTCCAACTCCTGCTATAACGCCGCAGGTCCTAACGGATGCAGACGAATATGTGAAATTCCTCATCGAGGGGGTATACAAAATGCTGCAGAAGGGTGTATCTGCTGTGATGGATGCCAACGGGAGCTTTGCGACGCCAAGAGCTCTGGCAATGCCCTGTATTGAGCTGATCCGCATTCACCAAGGCCACGACCAAATGGCCAAAATTCTGGAGGCTTCGGTGATCGAGCTGGACGAGCGGCTCGCGAAACTTTAGCGCATCCAGCAAAACGACCTCTCCGTCCTGATAGATGCAGAGAAGGAAAAGCTGATTGCCGAGATCGAGTCTTCATACCAGGCCACTGTGGGCAGTTGGGAGCGCGAGGTGGCTGAGACTGAGGCTGCGGTAGAACAGTTGTCTCAGTCCATGAAGACGATGGTAGAAACTCGAGCTGCATTGGATGCTAACATCGCGGAGATCGACACCCAGATGCGCCACCTTGAGGACCAACGGGCCCGACTCCAGTTAGATACCGAGCGTGTCTGGGCTGAACACGCAGCATTCAAGAAGGAAGAAGAGACTTTTACTCAGCGGACTCTTACCTTGGCGCAGCAGCGACAACAGCTTGATGAGAAGCATGAGAGCGATACTTCCGCTGGGGCTATTGAATTGATGCGTCAAGAAGCTGAGCGACGAGTCCTGGCGACTGTGGAGGCCCGTACAGCCGACTTAAGACTTCGAGTCAGGGAGCTCTCAGCCCATCCTGGGGAGGTTCAGGGACTGTAGCTTTTCCCTTTTTTATGTTCTTTTGCCATCCTTTGCTGGGGGATAGTGTAGCTTTTGTACTCTTTCTTTCAGAAAATAAAGAAGTACGCAACTTTTTGCGATGTGTTCATTTTTTTGTTATTATGAACTTGATGATTTGTGTGGACCTATTATCTTTTGCGCACCTTGGTTTTTAGGTACAGATAATAAGTTTGAAGGAACCGACATATTTGTTCAGAGGTAATATGGACGTGGCAATCATTAGGGTTCAAATGGTAGAATTATCATACTCAGAGGTGTAATGGACGTGGTAGGAATGATCCTGAGGGATACGCTGAACAACTCAGAGGTGATGTGGACGTGGAAGTTCTGCGATCAATGTACGACAACGCAGGGGTTGTTTGTACGAGATGTTTACTCAGAGGTAATGTGGACGTGGTAAACATGAAGGGTAGCGTCGGCTTACGTAGCATAAGATTCCGCTTTATAGGGTGTAGAGGAACAACTCAGAGGTGATGTGGACGTGGTTGTCTTTCTACTGAAGGATGCCACGGAACAACTGGGTTCCAGAAGCGTATGAGTTTGTGGAAGGAGATTGTGTGTGAGCCCTGATGATTGGGCCCACAGGTCTCCTTTTGGGGAAGTACATGCCTGAAGGATGTCAAAAATAGTACTTCTTTAGGAACTTGCCGTTGATGGGCATCATAAATAAGTCCCCATTGGGTTTGGCGAGACGGTAAGCGCCGTTTGAGTATACTGTTTCTATAATGAAAGGTCCTTCCTACTTGGGCTCGAACTTTCCTGGTGTCTTGTGAGTTAACACCATTGGCCTTCTGACTGCTAAAACCAGGTCGCCAACTTGGAAAGTCCTCTGTTTGACCCTCTTGTTGAAAGCCTGTGATATACGGGCTTGGTAGAGTTCGATGCGTTGTTGAGCCAGAAGACGTTTCTTATCGAGTGCCTCCAGTTCCCGCAGACGACGACGTTGATTGTCCTCTTCTGTGAGTTTGTTTGTTATTGCTACGCGGAGTGAGGGTATCTGGATCTCGAGAGGCAGTACCGCTTCGCTCCCGTAGACCAGAGAGAATGGTGTGTTGCCTGTTGGGGTCCGTACCGTTGTGCGGTAGGCCCAAAGGCATTCGCCAAGCTTTTCGTCCCAGTCGTATTTGTTAGATGACACGACTTTTTTGAGCAGCCTGACGATGGTTTTGTTGAACGCCACTGCTAACCCGTTTGCTGCCGAATTATAGGCGGTGGATGCCACATTTTGAATGCGATTCTTGTCACAGAACCTGCTAAAAATGTGGCTGATAAACTGAGGACCGTTGTCATGAATGATCCGCCGGGGTACTCCGAAACGGTAAATGACATGGTGTTTGATAAAGCTGACCACCCTAGAGCTCTTTACTTTCGCGAGAGGGACTGCTTCTGCCCATTTGGAGAAGTAATCGGTGATGGCCAGGATGAAGCGGTGTCCTCTTGATGAAGGAGGGGTAATTGGTCCCACGATATCCATGCCCCAGGCTTTGAAGGGCCAGGAGACGACTGTAAGATGTAGCGGTTCAGACGGTGTATGTATGAAGTCTGTATGAAGTTGGCATGCGTGACACTTCTTAGCATATTCAACAGCGTCGGCGGCCATGGTTGGCTAGTAGTAGCCCATACGCCGCAGTCGATCCTGCAACTTAGGACCGGGTTGATGAGCTCCGCAAGTTTCGTCATGAGCTTCTTGAAGAGCTTCGGCTGCTTCTTCATTGGACAGGCATCGAAGGAGGAGCCCATCGAAGGAGCGTCGGTACAGCGTTTTGGTAGCTGTATCGTAGTAGAATCGAAGAGAGCGTCTTCTGACTGAGACAGCTTCCTTCGGGTCCTCTGGAAGGATTTCGTAGACAGCAAAGTCGATGAACGGGAACCTCCAGTCTCGAACATTAACACCAGTGTTCGTTGGCATGGCATGAGCCACTCGCAAGCACAGGTTGTTTCTAGGACAAATCAAGTCTCGGCCTGTTACCGTGACATAGTGTTGAGTCCCAAAGGGCGCTGCCAATAAGGCTGCGAGGCCAGCCAGAGCGTCAGCCTCCAAGTTTTGTAGACGAGGTACGTGTTCGATGAAGAACCCAGTGAAGGTTGAAATAATGTTCAATGCAACTTCATGGTAAGGGATCAAATCTTCATGACGAATCTCGTATTGCCCCCGAATTTGGTTCACGACGAGTTTTGAGTCGCCGTAGGCTTCCAGATGGTCAACCCCCAGCTGTTGTGCGAGCTGGAGTCCCATGACGAGTGCATTGTACTCGGCAACATTGTTGGAGCACGGCTTTGAAAGGGAGTAAGCACGCTGGATGACCAACTGATCGGGGGAGACTAAGACTACCCCCACTCCTACGATGATTTGGCCTTTGGGGCCTGTTCTTGAAGCGCCATCGAAGAACATCCGCCAAACGGAGCTTCCTTCGGTGACGTTGGATTCTTGGACCTCATCCGGGATATCTTCATAGAGCTTTGAGGATTCTGGGATGGAGTGTGCGGCTAAAAAGTCAGCCAGAGCTTGACCTTTAACAGCTTTTTGTGGGACAAACACCATATTATATGGTGTTAGCAAGATCGCCCATGTGGCTAGCCGGGAGTTCAATGATCCTGGCTTTGTCATGAGGACTCTGAGAGGATTGACTCGAGAAATGACATGAATTGTCTGGCCCGAGACATAATGACGAGTCTTCTGGATGGCGAATACCAAAGCCAAGCACTCCTTCTCGACGGGGTTGTACCGGTGTTCGGCCCCGATGAGCGTTCGACTGAGGTAGTAGATTGCTTGCTCATAGCCTGTATCGCTGTTTTGAGCCAGCAGTGTGCCAAGAGAATGATCCATGGCACGGACATAGAGGAGAAATGGTTTACCGGCGACTGGTGCTACCAGGACTGGTGGGCTCGTCAAGTAGGTTTTGATGTCGTCGAAAGCCTTTTGGCACTCCTCTGTCCAGACATAAGAGACTCCCTTTTTCATGAGCTGAGTAAAGGGTTGACATTTACCGGAGAGGTTTGCTATGAACCTCCGAATGTATGCCAGACGTCCCTGTAAGCCCCGAAGTTCTCGAAGATTCTTCGGAGGGTCCATGTTGAGGATGGCTTTGGTCTTCTCAGGATCAACATGGATGCCTTTCGCCGTGATGATAAAGCCCAAGAATTTGTCGCTAGAAACCCCCAGAAAGGATTTAGCGGGGTTCATCTTGAGTAGATGTGCCCGCATGAGATCAAAGACTGTCTTTAGGTCCTGTAAGTGATCTCCTTTGAGGAGGCTCTTGACTGCGATGTCGTCAACATAGCATTCGACTGTCTTGCGAAGATGTTGACGAAAGATGGTGCTCATAGCTCATTGGTATGTCGCACCGGCGTTCTTCAAGCCGAAGGGCATCACTGTGTAACAGAAAATGCCCTTTGGAGTCCTAAATGACGTATGTTTTGCGTCGTCGGGGAATATCTTGATTTGATTGTAGCCTGAATACCCGTCCATGAAGGACATGCGTTCAAAGCCACATGTGTTGTCGATCATCACATCGGTGATCGAAAGCGGGAATTCGTCCTTCGGACAAGCAGAGTTGAGGTCTCTGAAGTCGATACAGACCCGTATCTTTCCATTCTTCTTGGTGACAGGCACGACGTTGGCTACCCAATCTAGGTGCTGTTCCTCACGGATGAAGCCGCTGGTCAAGAATTTGTCCACCTCCTGATCGATGGCATTCATGATGTCCGGCCGGAAACGTCGCTGTTGTTGTTTGATAGGTTTGGCATCAGGTAAGATGTTCAACCTATGCATTGCGATCTGTAGATCGAGTCCAGGCATGTCTTCGTAGCTCCAAGCAAAGACGTCGATATACTCTTTGGCCAGCTGGATTAGAGACTCTCGGTCTTCTCCTTCTAGGCTTTTGCTGATGAAGATGGGTTTTGAAGAAGATCCGTCCCCAAGGTCGATCTGCTCGACTTCATCTTCGATGAGAGGTTCACATAACTCAAAATGAGACTCCCATTGCTCTCCTAGGCGTTGAGCCCAGGGTTCTTCTTCGAAGGATTCCGGCGTTTGGTCTTCGCCTTCACCTTTTTGAGGTTGTGCTGATGTCATGTTAGCTGACAGCACTTTCCTGAAAACTGATCCGATACTGGTATCGGAATCCCAAGTCGACGCTTCGGACGAATGGGAATGTTCTACGTCTTCTGCGTCTGAACTCTCTGGAGTTGATGGTGGCGTGACATAGCCTACCCCCCTTCGAGTCTGATTGTAGTAGTTCTGCAGCTTTTCTTTGGGGGTTGAAAACCGAAGAAGGAGATGTCGACCTTTGCCGTAGTTTAGGCCTTTGTTGCTTTTTAAGTCGTAGCCCATCTTTTGGATGATGTGCTTTACCGTATCCGTGTATCGGTAGACTTGTACTCTGCCTGTATCAGGTTCTGGCTCGAGTGGCGGGAGGTCTTGACGACGCTCGACCTTGCCCAAAATGATGGATCCTTCATCTCGACTTCGTGGAGGGGTTATGAAACAGACTCCTTGAGACGGGACTACTTGATTTATATGGACGGTCGTTATTTGTGTTTGTAACGACCGTAGAGCGTTATCTAATGTATACATAGCATTCCAGTGTGGAAGACAAGAATAATTAAAAGACACTCTATTATTGATAAAGTACGAGATCTTATCCCGTAGGATTACATTGTCTAAGGAGGGTGCATCTATATCAGCAGAGATATATTCGCCGAGCTTCTCATCTGTAAGCACTGGGGTCGGATCAGGAGAATCCACCACAGCTTTGACTTTGGGGTCTGAGAGGGCGATGTGAGCCTTCTCTGGCATCTTGGATGACTGCGGGGGCTTGCCCTTAAGACGCACCTTCAAAGGTGCCTCGACTGCGCCTCCTGTGAGTGGTGCCTTCCCCTGTAATTTTGCCACCAGGGGAGCCGATGTTTGAGGCGGCTTTCCCTTGAGGCGTATCTTCAGGGGAGCCTCAGGAATCGGTGCTTTCCCTGATAGCTTGATGCTCATTGAAGGCACCTTCTGGGGTGGTTTGCCCTTCAGTCGGATCTTCAGTGGGGCATCTGGATTCGTCTCAGGCTCCGTGTCTGGCTCAGTTGCCGTCTCTGCCTCATCATCAGCATCGTTGGCTTCCTCCTCGTCAAGTGGCTTGTACAAGTCGGAATCGGTGAAGTAAGCTTCAATCCCTTTGAAGGGATCGATGTCTGCGAACTCCGTCCGGATGACACCGTTGGTGGATACATATTTCATGCTTTGGTGGAGCGTGGAAGGCACCACCATGTACTCATGTAGCCATGGTCGGCCGAGCAGGATGTTGTAGTTGACCTCGGCATCCACCACATAACAAGTCACCTCGGTTTTGAGGTTGCCTATGTGACACTTCAGTCGGATCTTGCCCAGTGGCTCGCTTTTGCTAGCGTTGAAGCCACTGATGGTTGTGTTGGAGGGCGCCAGCCGATACATTGGGATCCCTAATTTTGATAGCAGCGCCTTCGGGATAATGCTGAGGGAAGACCCCGGATCGATCTGAATCCGGCTCACCTTGACTGAACCGATGTATCCTGTCTAATACAGCGGTCGGTTATGTCGGTGGTGCTTGAGCAGCATGTCCTGTTGGGTGAAAGTTATGTTTGGGATAACTTCCTCCGTACAATAACAGCGCACACAAGTAGTTGGGAGGTCTTCAGGCTGCTTGACCTGACTGAAAAAGGATTCAGCGTCCTTCAGAGCGTCACAGAGAGCTTCTCGGAAGTCTTTGGAAAGACGCAGGAGCTCAAACAAAGACAAGTGTGCCGGAGTACTGGCCAGTTGTGCCAGTATGTCAAAGTTGTGGGGCTTGGCTAGCCCCGAAGCAGTCTCCTTCCGTAGAGGTCTGCCGAAACGAGCCTCCACCTGTTTCTGCTTATTGGCTGCTGAGGGTTTAGACGGGCCCTCCTCAGGGATGGTGCCAGGAGGCACCACCTCGGCGGCAGCTTCGTCGGGCTGAGTGTTCTGTTGTGCACGCGTCTGCACTGGAAGTGCCTCTTCCGTTGAAGAAGAGACCGTACGGCAAGACTTGATCTTTCTACCTTTTGATTTGGAGGTAGAGCGTACCTCCGGTTGAGTCACCTCGGAGACGAGGTCGGGATGAACCCAGAGGACCTCTCCTCGAGATGTGGTGAGTGGAATAAGTCCACTCGTATTGTCACGGGTAGGTGGCAAGTTCACCACCTCCATTGTCGCCTTAGGGATGGGGACGACGCCATCTTGTGTGGTGGTCGACAGCAAGGTACCGAATTGGAGTGACACCACATTGGCTAACACCGTCTTCTCTTCGTAGTCGACGGAGATTACATCCGCATTGATCATGCGCTAGATGTAATTCTTGAGGACGTAGCAGTCCTTGGTTGGGTGTCCGACAAACCGATGGTAGTGACAGTACCTCGGGTTGTCCACTTTCCCGACTTCGTCGGGCCGCTTTGGGTCCGGAAGTTTGATTTTGTCACCCTGCTTCAGTATTTCAAAGAGTTGCAGGGTGTCTTCGTCATTGAATGAATACGCCTCCTTGGGTCTCGGCGCCAGTGGAGGTTTCTGAGTAGGCGCAGATGCGCCCTTCGAGGCATTAACAGTCAATGCCAGTTTCTCCTTTGCTTCTCGCCCGGAGTTGTTGGCTGCTGACTTTTTCCCCTTATCATCAAAGGCGGGGAAGCTGACACCCAGAAGACGTGCATTGGCCGCCTTCTTTTCTGCGGCTTCAGCTTCGATGATCAGGGAGCTCCAGTCGGGAGGGGGAGTAGAGTTGATCCAGAGCTTCACTGCGGGCAGCATGTTCATGCTGCAAGAGGAGAGGAGCGCATGTTCTGGCATACCTGGAGGTAGCCTGAAGCAGGCTTGTCGGAAGCGTTCGATGAACACCCGAACCATTTCTTTCTCCTTCTGGCGTATCTCTATGAGAGATGCCATCGTTATGTCCTTCCTACCGTCGTAGAAGCGATCAAGGAAAAGGCGCGTCAAATCATCGAAGGACGATATAGAATTTTCAGGGAGGCTGCAGTACCAGTCATACGCTACCCCTTTTAGGGCTCCAACAAAGATGCTGGTGAGGAGCGCGTCCTCTTTTGGAAGATGTCCCGTTTGTGACTGAAAATATGTCAGGTATCGACGCGGAGAGTCCTTCCCATCGTACGGCGTGAGTGTTTGTGGTTTATATGTTGGAGGATAAACCACCTTGTTCCACTCAAGGGGATAAGGCTGGGGAATGCCCATCTTCTGGCGCTCCTCTTGCCTGTTTTTGGACTCGAAGCGCTCCCGCAAGTCCTTGATCATTTCGACCACATCCTCCGTGGAGCTAGGAGTCGGGGAAGGTGGTACTACCTGGAGCGGAGCGTTTGAGGGTTCCGACGTCCGAGGTGCTTCTATGTCGGAGGGTGCCCGTTGAAGGGGTACACTCGACTCCCCATTGACTCCTGGGTCGGGACCGGTTGAAGGTGCTCTGGTCAAGGCCGACCGTATATCAAATACCGCTTGAGTCAGTGCTTGTATAGAGGCAGAGAGGGTTTTGAGTCCTCCCTCTAATGAGTCTATGCGTTGGACAATGTCCTGCGGTGGCGCATCAGACTCGGCATCATCCCCAGCCATGTATACTGTCCTGACACGGCCAAGAGTGGATGGATTGGTTGAGGCTTCGCTCTCGGCCTCACTTTCATGTGGGGGAGTCACCTCTCCTGGTGTTTCACCTTGGCCACCCCCAGCCACATTCTGGAGGTCATTCTCGACGGGCGCATCTGCAAGGGCCTGATTGTCCTCAGCTCCGTCTTGAAGGGCCTCTTCGTCTCTACCCCCAGCTATGTCCTGGGGGACATCCTCGTTTCGAGGGGCTTGTGGGGGGCTGACTTCGCCTCGAGGATGAAGATCCGCCGCAGCTGTGCTTTGGACATCTTCGTCTTCGGAAGGAGGCTCAACAAGGGTCTGACTACCCCCAGCTTCCTCTAAGAATTTCTTCTTCGACCGAGTGCCTTCGAACACCCCAGAGGTCGAGACTGCTGCCTTGGTTTTCCTTGGCTGGCTTTTGGATGAGGAATTACCAGTCGTCTTCCGGAGTGATGAGGAGTTGGAGACCACATTGCATGAAGCAACTCTTGGCTCCTCTTCTGTTGACACCTTCTCCCCAAGGCGACGTCGGAGGGGTGTCGATGACTGCAGCCGCTGGAAGACTGACTGCCTTGGTGGTACTGCCGTCTTGCAACAGCAGTTGATAGTGACCACCGTACAAGTATGCCCCGTGAGAGGCTCATTGTGCTTGTTGGTCGACTCTCCTGACCGGCGCTTGTGAGCGATCACATTACGCAGGTCGTTGGAGGAGAGTGCTACCTTCACACCCCCTTCAGGCGCATGGCAAGGCCAAACGCCGGGACGGACAGGTGAGTGCTGCACCCCCTGATCTAATACCAAGCAGGCATCATGATCAGTAGTGGAGGAACAACAACATTTGAAGTGACTTGAACGGACCTCAAACGCACAACCAGAGGAGGCGCGGGAGTTCAAGACCACTGAATTTGCCGCACTCGATTTGGTTGTGCACGCAGTAGACGCGCCCAAGTGAGATGAGGACGTTGAAGATCGACTCATTTTTTGTGCCGAAGCACCTGAGTCGACCTTGTACAGCTTGCCATCGGCAGCACGCATAATTGTGAGCGCGTGCCTCTGGCCTGCTGCTGGCATAGCACGTTTGTGGCGCATGGCCCGTGCCGCCTTAGATTTCTTTGTACTAGCCCGCTGGGGCGCATAGTACTCAGCATCCAAATTCTCCTCGCCATTATAGCGAGTGAGTCTGTCAAAGACAGAGACTTTTTGTGGCGCATCAGAAGTGATGCGCGGGGCATTGGCTGTACCCCTGCTCCGTCGACGCATCTTCCTCGCCTGAGAGGGAGATGGCTGGGGAACGTGGTCAGCTGCACGCTTCCCCGAGAGATGTACTGCATCAGCGGGCGCACCTTGGTTGCTGAGAACGTCAGCAGGAAGGGAGGGCTGGATTGGCGTATTCCCTTCAGTGGTGGTGCCCGAGGCGTCGACTTTGCACACCCAGATACGGCGGGTCTTCATCGGCTTCGGCAGCCGCTTCGAAGGACTCGCGCTTCCTTCAGAAATGAACTCCTCGTACGCCTGTTGATTGAGGCGCACGACCAACGTCTTGTGGGAGGAGCCCTCCTTCACGTCGTCGGCCTGTGACACAACTTTCTTGGAAGAGGAGAACCCAGCAGAGTCGCCAGCTTGTTTGCCATTAAAATCGTTTGATTGCAAATCTTAATACAAACAGAATAGTGTTACAATGTAGGACTTAGATGTAGTCCTAGGAGTACACTTTTGTTTAATCTGGGCCCTAAGTGCCAATGGAGCGAGTGGTAATGCGTTGACTCCGTTGACGGGCTGACGACAGTTATCGGTTCTCTGAAGGTGTAGATTGCTCTGGGTTCTGGAGCTTGCTGAGAGGAGGAAGACGTTGAGTGTCTGTATCTGCCTCTCTGGTGATATCTGCCTGTATTGTTCGTATGTGTAGGTCTGTGTGTGGAAGAAGGAAATGATTCCTCTATTTATAGCTGGGCAGGTTGGCTGCTCATGCGCGCATATGTAGGATGCGCCGGTATGTGGGGACGCCACGTGGAGACTGCTGATGGAGGCGCATGGATGATGCGCCCTACTCGAGGGGTTGAAGTCTTCATGCTGCTGTTGTGAGCCGGCACGTAGCAGAGGAGAAGATCTTTCTGTTGCTGAAATCTTGATGGATTGAGTCAAAGGACACGTGTCGTCGACTCATGGCTCGGAGATCTCGGATCTGATGGGGGGATGATTTGGTGGGATGCGCCTTGGATTGGGCGCATGATGAGACTTTTGCTCGTGACCTTTAGGAGTTACGAGCGGTTCTGGGCACATGGCTTTTGAGGCGCATGCAAGCGACTTTCCTTCTGTCTTTCGGGATCAGAGATCAGTCTGGGGCGCATGGCTTTTGAGGCGCATGCAAAGCTTTAACTGGATACTCTTCTTCTGTCTTTAGGGATCAGTGAAGGATCTGAGGCTCATGGCTTTTAAGGCGCATGCGGATGGTTGGGTGGCCACGTGGCAGTAGCCGTCGGGGCAAAGTCATGATGATGCTGATGTTGTGGACGCTTCATTTTCTGTAAAAGCTGTCTACCTTCCAGACTTGGGAAGGCGTGCTGCCACCTCTGTCAGTCCAGCATTTAATGTTTGGTGACATTCGATGGACAGCTGAGTGGGCGCGTCGGTTGGCGTTCCACTAAGCGTATGGGGACGTATGGGGGCGCATCCCTTGTGATGCGCTTGGTACAGGGCACATCTGTTGAAGGCGCTTGATGTTTGAAGGGGTGTGATGTGCTGTCCAGCCGGCGCATCCGACACGTCTTTAATGACGCGGCTGTTTCGCTTCTCGAGTGCCTTTAAATAGCCGTTTGGCTGAAGTCGAGGCGTCCGGTTCATCCATTTAATGTGAGTTCATTGCTCGAAACTCGGAGAGCCATCTACTTGGCGCGTGGGTTTGATCTGCCCGGCCGATAAATAGTGGCATGGAGAGAAGGTTTGCTTCTCATTCCCTCACGTACCTCCAACATAAACCTCGTGCATTCTGTTGACGAAGTGTTCCCGAGGATGAAGATGAGACGCCTTGTCGTCGTTGATGCTCTTGAAGGTGACTGTTACATCCAAAAGACGGAGTCGAGGGCTTCTGAGGCAGGCGGAAGGTGCCTGTTGCATCCAAAGATAGGGATGCTCGGGCCTCGTCTCCGTTGTTCCGGAAGAGCCGTAGATCGGAATGGCGGTGCTCGGCTCTCTCTTCCTTCAAAGTGGGTGCTGTCCACTCTGATTGTGTTGAAAGCTGCTCCTTTCGCCGTGATTTCGATCACGGTCTTCCTTGGTCTTTAGAGGCTCTTTCGAAGCCTCTCCTGGCCACAGATTTGCGGTGCTCTTCTCTTCCTTGGTTCCAGCCAGAGTATTAAATGCTTTGTGTAATCGAAGCATTTATCAGGCGAGCCTGGTTGGAAGAGTGGCACATAACTGGGCTGCTGAAGGGATGCACATAACTGGGATGCTGAAGGGATGCACATATCTGAGCTGCTGAAGGGATGCACATAACTGAGCTGCTGAAGAGATGGCGGGATGTGCCTGGTTGGAGGCGCATGACATCTGCTGCGTCTAACTGGCAGCGCATGGTGACTGGCAACACATGATGACTGCTGCGCCTATCTGGAGGCGCATGGTGGCTGCTGGCTGTAGACTTAGGATCTTTCCTTTGTAGAAATTCTCCTTTGTACAACCTTTTCTAGACATGTAATAGACTTTTATATATAAATAAAAAGTCCTTCTTCAAATGTCTATGGTTATTGACTTTGCTGTGAAGTGTTCTGTTCGAGTTCTGGTACATGTAGTGTCTGGCGTATGGGCTTTCTGGTTGTGAAATTCCATGCTTCTACAGGCACCGGTAGGGAAGCCTCAGGATCATTATCACAAATCCAGACGTGGCCTCGGGTATGTTACTCCACCTACAACGCCCAAAAGTTCTAACGAAGAATGTGCGTAGCACTCCCATTCATCCGAGTCACCCATTTACGACTCCGATAGCAGTATTAGGGATATATTCAGACAGACATTATCTGCCAATATGACATCCGCTGATGCCAAAGAAAAAGATGAAGACCTACTTGAACCTCTTGAGTTGGAGCCGTGGGTCCAGCGACTAGATGCACAATGGAAGAAATGCTTCAAACTTCATGATCCTCCCACTGAAGATAGGGTTATGCAAGTTAACTTCGGCAATGAATCCTCTCCAAAGCTAATCTTCGTTAGTAAAAGTCTGACAAACGACGAGCGGGAGTCGTTATTACAACTCATCAGAGAATACATCGACATCTTTGCTTGGAGCTATGAAGACATGCCAGGACTGAACCCCGAGATTGCACTCCATAAGCTCAACATCTATCCGGATGCAAAACCAGTCAAGCAACAGCAGCGACAATTTCGTCCAGATATCATAAATTCCATCGAGGCGGAAGTGAACAAGCTTATAGCTAGCGGTTTCATCCGTGAAGAGTAGCACCCAGACTAGGTAGCCAATATAGTGCCAGTCATCAAAAAGAACGGGAAAATTTAAGTCTGCATCGATTTTTGCAATCTGAATGCAGCATGCCCTAAGGATGAATTTCCTCTTCCGATCATCGATATAATGATCGATAATACGTGTAACTTTGAGCGTATGTCCTTTATGGATGGATTTTCGGAATACAATCAAATCAAGATGGCTCATGATGATGAGAAGCATACATCATTCCGAACGTCGATTGGCGTATATTGTTATACGGTCATGTCCTTTGGCTTGAAGAACGCCGGTACAACATATCAACGGGCTATGAGTGCCATCTTCAGAGATCATTTGCACAAGACGGTGGAGTATTACGTAGATGACATCGCCGTCAAGAGCCGCTCCAAAAATGATCATTTATATGACTTGAGAACAGTGTTCGACCTCATGCAGGCACACAACCTGAAGATGAATCCCACCAAGTCCTTTCTGGGGGTGTCCAGTAGAAATTTCTTGGGATTTGTCTTTACTTCCCGGGGCATTCACATAGATCCTGATAAAACAAAAGCAATCCTGGAGATGAACCCACCAAAGAACCTCCGCGAACTCCGCGGCCTTCAGGGAAGACTAGCCTATATCAGGAGGTTTATATCTAACCTCTTGGGGCGATGCCAACCCTTCACTCAACTCATGAGGAAAGGTGTCTCTTTTGTATGGAACGAGGAATGTCAGCGTGCCTTTGAGGATATTAAGGAGTACCTGATGAATCCGCCAGTTCTGGTAGCCCCGGTCGCCGAAAAGCCCTTTCTACTCTATGTACGGGCGATGGAACATTCCTTCGTTGCTCTGCTAGCCCAGAATAATGACGCGGGACATGAACAAGCCATTTACTATCTCAGTCGGATGATGATAGGACCTGAACATAGGTACACTGCCTTGTAGAAGGAGTGCCTTGCCCTAGTGTTCGCCATTCAGAAAACACGACACTATGTGACAGGGCAGACCATCCATGTGATTTCCCAAGTCAATCCTCTCAGGGTTCTAATGACCAAGCCTGGCGCACTCAGTTCTCGTCTAGCCACCTGGGCGATACTACTGTCCCCTTATGACATGGTTTTTGTTCCGCAGAAAGCTATCAAGGGTCAAGCCCTGGCTGACTTCCTAGCAGCTCATCCAGGCTCAGAAATAGTAAGAATTTATAAAGAAATTCCTGATAAAGTCGTTGCCTCGAACCTGACTTCGCACGACGCCATTTGGCAGATGTTCTTCGACGGTGCTTCAAGAACGGGGCCACAAGGTGATATCGTCGCCGGAGTCGGGGTGGTATTAATTTTTCCCTCCGGACTAGTAGTCAATCGGGCGTATTCTCTTATAGAACCCTGTTCGAACAACGTAGCCGAATATAATGCTCTAGTCATTGGACTCCAACTCGCGACAGAAGTGGGAATCAGATACCTGGAAGCTTATAGTGACTCACAGTTGGTTGTTAACCAGATCCGAGGTTCATACGAGGTTCGCAATGAGGACCTGATTCCCTATTATCAGACAGCAGTGGCCATCATTTCAACCTTGGAGGGGTTCTTTATAGAGCACGTTCCTAGACTTCAAAATATCGAAGTCGATGCCCTGGCCTGTCTCGCCGCTTCCTTGGCACTCCCAAGTAATGCTCATCATCTAGTCGACGTAACAGGCCATGAACTGGTCTGCCCTAGGAACAATCTTCAACTGGGTATGAGTTGCTCCGCCCAGATAACCAACGACATACAAGACTGGAGATGCCCGCTCATCGACTTTGCGGTCTATAGAATTCTGCCAGAGAATGTGAAGGAAGCTACCTCAATCAGAAGACGCTCCCTCAGATGTTTCTACGATACGGAGACGAAAATATTATATCGGCGCTCATTTCATGGGCTACTACTAAGATGCCTGTCAAGTGCAGAAGCCAAAGAAGCCCTACGTGAAACTCATGACGGTACTTGTGGGTCTCACCAACCTGGCCCGAAATTACAAGATCATCTTCGTCGTATGGGTTATTACTGGCCCACAATGGTCGTAAATGCAGTTGATTATGCAAAGAAATACAAGGCTTGCCAGATCCATACAGATTTCATACATCTGCCATCTGAATTCATGCACCCGACAGCAGCCTCTTGGCCATTCGAAGCATGGAGAATGGACGCCATTGGGCTAATCACCCCACCGTCGACTATAGGGCATCGGTTCATACTTGCAATCATCGATTACTTCTCCAAATGGGCAGAAACTGTTCCGTTAGCAGAGGTTAAGACATCGAACATGATTAGCTTCATAAAACATCACATCATCTACCGTTTTGGACTGCCCTGAAGGATTATCCACGATAATGGTCCGCAGTTCACAAGCCACGCTTTCTATCGATTTTGTGATAAGAATCGAATTTAGAACACGGCCTCGACAGCATATAATCCCTCGGCCAATGGTCTGGCTGAAGCATTCAACAAAACCATAGTCAAGCTCCTCAAAAAGTTCGTGTCTGCAAACAAATGCGACTGGAATGCAAAACTTGGTGAGTGCCTATGGGCGTATCGGACGACGATTCGGACGACTACATGAAATACACCGTTCTCCTTGGTCTACGGGAGCGAGGCAGTCCTCCCCTTGGAAACTCAGATCCCCTCACTTCGAGTGGCCCTCACCTACCGGTTAACGGCGGACGATAACGATCGCCGACGGCTACAGGAGTTAGAAGCATTAGATGAGAAGCATTTACAAGCTCAACAAAGCATAAAGCTCTACCAAGCGCGCATCTCTCGGGCTTTCAACAAGAAAGTCAAGCAGAGGATATTCCAAGTGGGCTATCTTGTCTTGGCCATTCGCAGACCAATGGTCATGACTCACAAGACCCCCGGGAAATTCCAGCCTAAGTGGGAGGGTCCGTTCGTCATCGAGACCGTATTCTCCAACGGTGCGTACCGTCTCGTAAAACAAAATGGAGACTTGCTCATGATGCCCATCAATGGCAAGTTCCTCAAGAAATACTATGTCTAAACGACACCTTCCAATGATCTCCCGGATTGTGAGTTATATACCCGCAGGTATCGCTGAACTTACATACTGACTTCAAATCTCCCAGATTGTTGAGTTACGTACCCACAGGTACCACTGAACTTACTCTCTGATTACTCTGAATGAATTCTCTTGGTCGTATCTATGTACCCCCTAGTCATAGCTTTTCTACCACCAAGAATTTGCCTCAAAATCTATTGCCCGCACCATCGGTGCGCAGAAGGATAATAGGTCCACACAACTTATCCTAATCTATTGCTCGCACTGTCAGTGCACAAAAAGGGTAATAGGTCCACAAAACTCCCCAACGGAAAAAAAGCAACCATGTCCATATTACCTCTGAGTTGTTTACCCGTCCATCACAAACAAACCAACCAATGCATAGAACTTCCACGTTGATAGCACCTCTGAGTTGTTCTGTGTATCCCTATCATGCCTACGCCTAACATGTCCTCATTACCTCTGAGTAGGAAGGCTTTGTTTTGACCCGTATTTACCACGTCCTCATTACCTCTGAGTAAATACGTTGGTTTCCTCTCCACTTATTATCAGTACTCGTATCGCCAGTACACAAAAATGATGATAAGTCCACACAAAAATTATTCTAATCTATTACTCACACCATCAGTGTACCAAAGAGTAGTAGGTCCACAAAATATCATTCAAATCTATTTGCTCGCATTTTCAGATGCACAAAAGGGCAATAGGTCTACAAAAATCCTCCAGTAGGATGTCCTTTACAAATGCTGTATTAGGCCCTCTAGTACAAGCACCACAAAATATCACAAATAAAATAGGGTGAGCATAGCTATTTATTCAAAATCAGTTACATTCACAGGACTACAAAAGAAGCAAAATGAAGGCTACAGCTATAGACAGACGGAAGTACAAAGGCAGATACGAACGTCTAGTACATGGTAGCCCACGGATCCTGAAAGTCAAGGATCATAGCCGTGTTGAGGCATATACCATTCCCCTAGCCATTTCATATACGAAAGATCTATTAGACCGGAGTCTTCGGCGGGGGCAGGAGAGTCAGAACTTCCAATGCTACTGCCCTCAGACTTAGACTCCTCCTTGCGAGCAATCCCCTTCCGGATGGACGCCAGCTCTTCTTTCACCTCAACTTTAACAAACAGTGACTCTTGTTTGACGAAAGGGGGCAGCACCTCTTCCTTCGCAATGGTCTCAGCCTTCGACACAAATACTACAAAAAATTAAAAGAAAAGAAGATAGTCATATAACAACAAAGAACTTTGTTATGCCGCCTAGCCGGTTAGACGGCCCAGCCAAAACAGAACTCATACAGTCCACAGTTTTGAGGCCGGCTTCATGAAGCACTCATGCAACATTTATACGGCTCAGTTATTATCATGCGGATCAGTCATGAAAAACTCATACGGCTCGATCAGTCACAAGGCGATCATGCGACCCAATCTTACAGTATTCATGCGATCCAATCATAAAGTGCTCATGCGGCACCTATGCGGCTCGGTCATGAAAAGTTCATACAGATTTATCTTGAGGCACTCAGCCAGTTCAAGTTCGAATAAGCAGCGGTTATGCGACTCAGCCTGTGCAGCCCTATCGTATAGAATACATGTGGTCCAGACGAGATAGGGTATACATCGACCAAGTTTATAGCAGAGGCAGTATATGACAGCCCTGCATATGAAATTTCAGTCATCATCTGCTCACCATCTTTACCCTTGGGAGAAGGTTGCACATCGGAATGAATGGAAGGAGTGTCTACCGCTCTTGACGGGGAAGCAAGTCTCTCCCCTTTGGCCGTCGTACCAATCGACTTTGAAACTTTTGGAGCCATAACAGAAAGTATGATGAAGTTAAAGGAGGAGAAGGTGAAAGAGGAAAGACTCTCTCTGAATGACTTCTATCTATAGAGTTGCTGAAGAGAGGCTCTTCGATTCTTGAGATCATTAAAGATAGGGACAACGTTTGGGGACGTTATCCCTAGTAACCGTCGAGCGTCTCTTCGGTTTTCGAGATGATTAAAGATAGAGTCGACGTTTAGAAACTTTATCCTAAGTAACCGTCGGCTTCATCTCGAAAATAGATCCACAACCGAGTTAGGAGAATTAAATGCAGCAGTGACAGCTGGCAGACTCTCTGCGGCTCAAAGTGCCCCTACGACTCAAGATTTGTTCTGCGACTCAGGATCCCCCTGCGGCTCAGTATTTCTCTGCGACTTAAGTTCGAAAACCACTTCCTGCAACTTAAAGACTCCCTACAGCTTGGCATATTTTTCATGCTTCTTATTCAAAGTATTCCAAATTTTAAATTTTGAAACTTTGAAGGAGGTCTTGTAGAAACATGAAAAATATGGAGTTCATGCGGATTACAAATTGTCGCATAGGTACCTTGGGCCAAACAGGTCTGCATGAAGGAAAGCCGCATGACTGTTCAAAGATATATACGGCCCATCGACGAACAGCTGTAGAAGGAAAATTTGCGACCAAGGAGGAGCAGTTCGACTAATAAAGCTGACAAGTCCTGGCAAAACATGACAGTTCTGACACTTCGACAAGAAAGATAAGACGTGAGACGTCGCCCAAAAGCAGGGTTCGTACGCCTCCATGCAGCCAAAAAGCGTCATCCAAGCCGCATGAACCTCATGCGGCCCAGCTTATGCGGCCCCAAAATTTCTAGAACTACAGACAGCCATGAGTAATTGTGATCTAGGCAGCATGCATGAGTCTCATACGACCCCACATGATCGAAGACTGAGAATGTTATACGCAACAGGACACGTGGCAATCTGACTAATTCCTTAACTACCCAGATTTGCTGCAACAAAATCCCAAAAAATCGACAAATGGCAGCCCAAGAGCGGGTCTTCGCGTGCTAATCAGCCACGTGGCCGCAAGTCATCTATGCGGTTCAAAATCTATCATATTATAAATAGCAGGGTGCCACACCCCTTCAAAAGGCTGGCAACCTTCAAGAAAAAAGTAATATCTTCACGAGCTAGAGACTGCATCAGATAGTCCACGGAGTAAGGCAGAGTTAATAGCACTTTCCCGAGCCTCCACCGTTACCCCCCAGAATCAAAACTAAACAATTGTACTTAGATTGTTTCATAGGATTTCTTTCTAGGCTCTTCTTTCTACAAGAGAGTTTGCAATCAATGCCAGTATTCTATAATACCTGTTGTTGATTTTTTATGGCAAACAGATATAGCCCGGGTTATGTTAAACCAATATAAGCTCCCCCAATACTTTTGGGCGAAAGCTGTAAACACGGCATGTCATGTTATAAATAGGGTCTTGATTAGACCTATTTCTAAAATGACTCCTTATGAGCTTTTGTTTGACAAAATTCCCTCTATTGAGTATTTTAAAGTTTTCGGATGCAAATGTTTTATTTTGAATACCAAAGACAACCTAGGAAAATTTGAAGAAAAGCTTATGAAGGTATTTTCCTTGGCTACTCAAATCATAGTAAAGGTTTTCATGTCTTTAATAAAAGAAGTCTCGTTATCGAAGAGTCAATTAATGTCTCTTTTGATGAACTTAACTCTTCTACATCCTCCTCATCCGATGATATTGATGACATCTCTTTTGGGTTGGAGAACTCTTCTATTGGAGATCCTCGTCCTTCTTCATCTAACAATGAAATTGTGACCCCTCCAACAAAAGATTCTCCACCACTCAAGCCTCCTCGAGAGGATCTTCCAAAAGAATAGAGATTTGTCCCTAATCATCCTAAGGAGCTTATCATTGGTGATCCTTCATCCCGTGTCAGTACTAAATCCTCCACTCGTGATCTTTGTGCTAACGTGGCTTTTATTTCTCAAATAGAGCCTAAAAATATTAATGATACTTTTTATGATGAATTTGGATGATAGCGATGCAAGAAGAGCTAAATCAATTTGAGCGAAACAAGGTTTGGGAACTTGTCCCTAAACCTAACAACCACCCCATTATTGAAACTAAATAGGTATTTCGTAATAAACTTAATGAAGATGGTTTAGTGACCCGTAACAAAGTCCAATTGGTTGCTTAAGGCTATAAAGAAGAGGAAGGCATTGACTACGATGAAACCTATGCTCCGGTTGCTTGTCTTGAATCCATTCGCAAGCTATGTGCTTTTGCTTGCTTTAATGATTTCAAACTTTTTCAAATGGATGTTAAAACTGCTTTTCTAAATGGCATTATTAAAGAGGAAGTTTATGTTAAGCAACCTCCTGGCTTTGAAGATTTTCAATTTCCTCATCACGTCTTCAAACTACACAAAGCCCTTTATGGCCTCAAACAAGCTCCTCGTGCTTGGTATGAGCGCCTTAGTTACTTCCTTATATCTCACAATTTTTCTAAGGGCAAAGTCGACACCACACTTTTTATCAAATTCCTTAATGGTACACTTTTATTAGTACAAATTTAGGTCGATGACATTATCTTTGGTTCTACTAATAATGCACTTTGTGTAGAATTTGTTAAAGTAATGCAAGATGAATTTGAATTGAGCATGATGGGAGAACTATCTTTCTTTTTGGGCTTGTAAATCAAACAAGGACCCAAAGGAACCTTCATCAATCAAGCCAAATATACAAAGGATCTCCTCAAACGCTTCGAACTTGACTCATCCAAATCAATGAGGACTCCTATGGCAACAACGACAAAACTTGATAATGATAAAAATGGTACTTCTGTCGACATTCGTAAGTATCGAAGTATGATCGGCAGCTTACTCTATCTAACTGCTAGCCGACCTGATATCATGTTTAGTGTGTGTCTTTGTGCACGATACCAAGCAAATCCAAAGGAATCACACTTATGTGTTGTAAAGCGTATTTTTTTGATATCTTAAAGGCACCATTAATATGAGACTTTGGTATCCGAAATCTTCATCCTTTGAGCTTCACGGCTTCTCGGATGCAGATTTTGCCGGATGCAAAACTGACCAAAAAAGCACTAGCGGCACATGTCAATTCTTTGGAAAATGCTTGGTATCATGGTTTAGTAAGAAACAAAACTTTGTTGCTCTTTCAACTACTGAGGCCGAGTATACAGCGGCCGGATGCTGTTGTGCACAAATTCTTTGGATGTCACAAACACTTGTAGACTATGGCATTTCTTCTACTTACACTTCAATTAAATGTGATAATACTAGCTCGATAAATCTCACGAAAAATCTGATTTGTCACTCCCGCACGAAGTACATTGAGATTAGACACCATTTTCTTCTTGACCATCAACAAAAGGAGGATATTCGCCTTGATTCACCAAACCACTCTCGGAGGATCGTTTCGTCTTTCTCTGCCAAGAATTAGGCATCATTTATTTTGACTCTTAGCTCCCCTCAAATGGCACCCCGCCGGCATACACCGGTATACCGACGGCAGACCGATTTGTGTTCAGAATTATCTTCTGTACACAAAATTGGTTTACCATCGGCATACACCGGTATGCCGATGGCATGCTGTTTGACGCGGACATAGCCTGTCAACTCTGCCTCGAGCCCCACCAAATCTTTTACCTTCTTTTTCAAACCTATCTCATTAACTACCCATCCTATCACATCCTATCCCTCGTTATTTCCCATCACATCCCATTCCTTCAACTCCTTTCATTAATTACATTCATCAATTCACTTCTTTTTTCAAAACTCTCCCAACCCTTTCAAATTCCTCTTCTTCTTTTAAAAACCTAACATTCTTCTTCTTCCTCCTCTTCACATTTCATCACTTCTCCATCATCCTTCTACCATCAACCCTAATGGCTACTCACAAACGTCCTCGCTCCTTTTGGTGGAGGTCGAATAATTTGGTGTCGTTTTAGTGTGTGTCCTTTGAGGTCCTTCGGGGACCATTAGTATTGAGGGGGAGTTGTCTACCTACGGAAGAGTCACTCCTTGAAGATGCTATCTCTCTATTTTGTCAATTATCAAAATAGGAGAGATTGTTGGCACAGTTTATTTTGATAACATTAACAGCATCTTCGTGGTCTAGTTTTCTCTATATTTCAGCTAACAGATAATCTTTCAAAGCTCTCCTACAATCAGTATGTCCATTCAAGCCGAGTCATCAAAGCCTTATGGACGTTCCTAAAAGAAGACGAAAGGAAAGACCAGCGCTCCTTAAAGACGGCTCTCAACAGATTCAAGATTTCGAGTCTGTACAAGATCTAGGTTCTTCTATATAAACACCTAAGTTTGGATGACAAAAAGTAAAGCTCTTCTATTTTTTAGTCAAAAATCAATGTCCAAAAGAACGGCATACCGACGGTATACCGCTGCGTACCGACGGTATACCGTTTCTGAGCCATAAGAATGTTCTGAGACAAACATCGGCGTACTGACGGCATACTACAGTATACCGACGGTATACCGTTTTGTGAGCCACAAAATGTTCTGTGATGAATATGGGCATACCGACGGCATACAACAATATACCGATGGTATTACCGTTTTGTGAGCCACAAAATGTTCTATGACGAACTTCGGCATATCGACGGCATACAACAGTATACTGATGGTATACCGATTTGTAAGCCACAAAATGTTTTATGATGAACATCGGTATACAGATGGCATACCGACGGTATACCGCTTCATCTGATTTGATTTTTGAATGAACAAATACTAGCATTAAATGCTCGACAACGGATATAATTATTACCGTTACTGTTCCGAACGGAATGCAGACGGTATGTCGGTCCATACCGACGGTATGCCGTCTAGGTTACATTCAGGAGCATTAAATGCTACCAACTCTTGGTTTTCTATATAAATGGATTCCTTCTTTCTCTTGAAGGCCATCCACTTAAGCCATAAATTTTTCAACAACCAAGAGCTCCACCATTACTACTCTACCGAAGCTTTTAATTGTCATCCAATCCAAAAGTACTAGAGTATTCAAGAGTTGTACTTTGCGATCTTCAAGTGTTAGAAGATCAACAGTTCTTTTCCTTTCCTTTTGATGTTGACGAGCCTTCGTAAGAAAACTCGTGTGTAAGAAGTTGGCGAGTTCTTCGGATCCAAACTCGTGTTGAAGTTGGCAAGTTCTTCGGATCCAAACTCGTGTGTACTATTTACTCAATAATGGATTTAAGTCGGAGAGAGTTTCGGGACTGGATTGCCTCTAGGGAGGAGACCAGGATACATGTGTTTGATTTTCTCACTCTCTCTTATTTTATTTCATTGATATAGCTTACTTGTATTTAGTTTTATTTTATTTCCCTATTCACCCCACCTCTAGGGTTCTATATCACTTAGTTGGATCGTGCACATATTCTAGGCGTCCCAAAAATACATACATTTCAGCCAAGCCTCGTGATAAAGAATCTGCCGTCACCACTCGAGTCGGATCGTGCACATATTCGGGCGTCCCTGATATACGTGCATGTCAACCGAGCCACATGAGTGGTGCCTCCATAATTCCTATCGCTCCATACCGGAACGTCTGCCTAACCGCTAGGCTATGTCTTTAGGCTAAAGTCATCCGTCAGTATTGGAATTATAGTTCCCGAACAACAATATCAACACTGACCCCATCCTAAGGTCATACCAAGCTGATAGTATGGGGTTTTCTACCCAAGCTCACATCACTCCGATTTCTAAACTTCGAGCATAGATTTTCTACACACATCCCAGCATTCGTCATACGGGGTCCGAGTCATTCAACAAAGCCATCCTACGATAACTCACGTTTCAACCAATTCTATGACATATCAACATCGCTCGTTCAACAAGCAACTTGCATAGTCTATCTCTTCAAACACGTTCGGCATAATCCACCTATCAATCCTTCTCAAGTCAAGCACGCTACGACGCAATTTGTCACTAAACCATAATTCATATTTCATATCTCCTAAGTCATTCATCACAATTCACGTATTCGATCATAGGTCGTCTAGCTTGAAAATATATTGTTCCCCGATCTCACGCGAGTCAGATTATCCACGGTGGATATGAATCACCATGCACGCTCCCGCGGGATAATCATCCTCATTGGGACATAACTCTTGTTTTGTGTCTAGACTAATTCATTCTCGATACGTAGATTGAATCTATTCAATCCTCAAGTTTATTCAATCATCGATCACAAGTCCAAACATCCTCGAATTTTTTTTGCATCAAACCAACAAGTTGAGACAATCAAAGTTGCAGTATCCTGATTTTCTGAGTTCGATCATTCCTGCGACATGAATCACCATGTCAACGCTCACACGAAATGATCGCCTCAAATTCGACAAGATGCATGTGCGAGGCTAGAGTTGTACTCGTACAAGACAAGATTGTCGACGTTGTGGTTATCAACTTAACCATCAAGACACGATCATTTTCATCCAACATTCATCTCAATTAAAATCCTAAGAATAATATTCGTCAGAACGATAACACTTGTATGATCGCGCTTTCTCGAATCAGAGTGCCCTCGAGTTATCGCATATCGATCTTTGATACGCCTCAATACCATCGATGATATGCGTAACCTGGCGATCTTCCTTTGCAATAAATTTTGAGTCGTACAATTGATGCTATCGTCTGACTGGATAATCTCCTCGACATTCAAATTCAAGTTCGATCATTATCTCTCGAATCATTCATAACATCAATTTCTTTAAGTCCAAAATTGCGTATATTCATTCGTCTATCTTAAGTCATCGACCAACGTATTTCCTCAATTCGCATCATTCCTTGCTAACTCAAATCATCGAGCAATATTGATTCCAATCCTTAGTGTCATTTTCAAACATTCGAATCAAACTTTTCATGCACGCTATCTTTCCGTCGTGCTAAATTTTTGTATACGATCCATATCAATTTTCACGATCAAGTCAGCCATTCGTACACCCTAACTTTTCCTCGATTCGATTTCACCTACTCAATCATTTTGTATTTCATACTCGCACAATCCTCAATCCCGTGCACATTCAATGTGCGTCAATTTCTAGGTTGTTCGAATCAACTCGTCAAATCTCAAGACTACAACTTATTCAACGATACTCAATCTACGACTTTGCATACATATGACACTCGCTGATAGACTCATCGACACCCCGCAAACTCACTCGATCAACATCCCTGAAGCTATCGCATACACAACTTAGGGATGAAGTCATTAAACAAATCTTCAAACTATCATTCGAATCAAAATCGACTTCTTCAAATTTTTCCATTCGAACCATTCCTTGAATTCCAAGCACGCTCATCTATATCGTACCGACGTTATCGTCGCTCGATAGCACCCGTATCGATAGTAATCATACTTTACTCAATCGAGTTCAACTGATTCTCGTCCGACATAATTCAAATCCCGCACTCGACTTTTCTAAGGTCGACGCAACTTTGGTGTATACGTCCAGCCCGACTTAGCCAACCGTGCTACGTGAACCATCTTTTTATTTTGTCAAAAACTGTTCTCCTACATTTTGCAAAATAGATAGACTTATTGTATGGACATCCCGTGGGACATTTGAGAGAGTGCACACCAACGATATCAATTTACAGAAGCAACATTCAGAGTTAGCGGAAACATCGAAGTTAAAGAATTCAATCGAAAGTCCAAGAACGTAAAGTCGTGCTCTGATACCATTATGTCATGCCCCGCTCCCGTAGGAGCGATTGTCCTCGCTAAGGCGTGATGCCGCATGAGCCAAGATTGCATTCGTGCAAGACGGGTTCCATAACGGCCAATTTCAGCGGGTGCGACGGGGTCGTCGCACAGAAGTCCCAAGTAGAGATATTGAATATACCACCGGGAATTTAGAACAAAACACAAGTCATTCAAAAGATGTATTTTATTGATATTGAAAAAAGGATTACAATCGGGTGCAAGCCCAAGATTACAAGTCACTCAAGCTCACTCATGCTCACTCTTCTCACATTACAAGTCACTCAGCTCCCTCTCATCTCTCAATACATGTCTTGAACCAGCGGATGCTTCGAAAGGCGACGTCCCTACATTATATCCCGTATAAGTCTTGACTCCATGCGGCCGTACGCTACGAATCGCCAAGGAACTCCGTGCCTTGACGCATCCAAGCGAGCTCCGCACCACGAGCTTCTACCTGTGCCTGCACATGAAAACTGTATGGGTGTCAGTAGTCAACTGTACTGGTGGAATGAGCTCCTCGCCCACCCACCCAAAATCAACACGTTTGATTTACTTTGTGTAACATAGTCCCCTTATGATTGTCTTTCTACTCTTGCCTTAGGATCAGTTTTAGGACAGACGCCTTGGCCTACTTGTGTCTCTTGACCATCTCGTGCTTGCAACAACGTTAACCTATCAAGTCGTGCTTGCCTTTCGGCCCAAAATCAAAGACGTGACTACTCGGTAAGACTCCATTTCCATGTGACCGTGCTACAAGTTCATTGTGTCGTACCTCATAAGTCAGTGAGACTTATCCGCATTGCTGCCTCGCAGCCCTTGCTACTTTGATCACCGACTGACCCAATCGAGACTTGTGAACTTAGTGTCACTTGACCAACTTTGCCTTGCGAAGATTCCTGAGTTAAACCCGAGACAACTGAAATCCAACATGTGCAACTCTATACCAACATCTTAAGACTCGACGCCACAACTCGTGCCAAAGTACGTCGCCTAGGTTGATGCCAAATCTTTGGCCCAAACATTCTTCCAAAACGTACACACATTCAACTCGACACATTCCAAAGACATACACGCGGATAGCCGCTATTTTGTCGATATCTATATGAACTTAGTCACTTACATAACAAGCTATCCTGGACGTATAGTTTTGTTAATCGGGGTCCTTTCAATGCAAGTAGCTAGCTCCATTGCAAGTCTCCGCTTAACCTGTGCTAAAACCTTATGCACGACTATACCCTGTTTCCTCCTAGGCCGAGTCGGTCCCGTGGCCCCGGGTTGCCGCTCGAAAAACTATTGCCCTTGTCGACAAGTTGTCCATGACCATGCAAGACTTGACTTGAACTGACGTCTCACACAGTCATCCTTCTTTCAGTGTTACCATCTCTTTCAAGACCAAATTCAAGACTTCTATCCTTGAGATCCCTCGACGATCCACGGTCGCGAGCCTTCTTTCTTAATGCCCTATCATTTTTACTCAACTTAGGAATGACTATTTGATAGCCCATTTTTTCATAACTCACTTTGAATCAACCGTGGCTCGTGCCATAAACACTAAGTCTGTGCATCGTGCCTTAAACAGACTTGTGTTCCGTACGACACTATCGTCCAACTCATACTCCATATGACTAGCTTTGAGACCATAGGACTTCGTGGCTATACCCAGCCGTAGAATTCATAGGACCGTGCTTGCTACTACTCCGATAGCCTAACATAACTTGCCTAACTCAGTCGTGCAACAACTTGACGAGCAAAGACTTCATCAAGCCTTGCATCGTAGGAACGTGTCGTACACGCATTCGACTTTGAACAACCAAGTTCCTTGGATGCCTAGACTTATGTCACAAGCCGTGCGATGCAACTTAACTCATGGGGCAAGCCAAGGCTATGCCAAGCCTTGGACTATGGGACCGTGCATGCTTTATGAAACGTTTATGCGAGCGACGCCTATGACTTAGGCTAACTCTAAGGTTTGTGGCAAAGACCAACTTTTCTTTCTTCCAAGGTATGGGATGAAGAACTGAGTGTCATTTTCAAAGCACGCCGTGCACCAACTCTAAGCCGACCATTGGACCTTTCCATATTCTAACTCAATTTGACCTGTCAGGATTATTCCCTTATCTATGTGGATTCGTCTCTTTTATTATTCAGTCTACTAGTGCAAGTTAAAAATATTTGATTTATTATGTGAAGGCTAAGATGATGCAAGTTCACCGAAACTACCCCACCTGAGCGAGGCGTCACCTCGACCGAGCGATGTCTTTGAGTTGTCGTTGTATGGCTAAGTCCGAACGTCGTTGACGTTTCGATTCCTCCGATTGACTGAGCGGGATAGGACACTACAACGTGGACGTCTTGTGTTATGTCTAATGTGTAGCCCTATGTGTGGGCTACGTGTGGACACGAGCACGAGATGTGTCGTGGCTCTTGTCGTGTCCACGAGCTCTCGCACCCACTACACGAGACTGCTTTGTACAGTGTGGGTCTGTGTATGTTTAATATAGTTTGGACACCTTATATCGAGTTGTTGGACTCGAAATAAACCCTATGACATGACTACATGCCTGACACTTGTTGGCACACATTAATTTGATGTTAAATTATGTCTTCACATGTAATTTAGGGTTCGAACATGTACTGATACTGTATTTTCTGATTTAATGTAAATTTCTCTGCTTGGACACGTTTCGAGGGACACATTGACACATGATGACGTGCTGACACTCACCATGACACCTTGACACTATACTGTACACTTTTGTTTGCCACACCTGACACTCACTTCTTCGACACATTCACTCACTTCACTTCTTTGATACTTCTGAACTTTATGACACTTCACCCCCACTTTGTATTGCTACTTGGACACTTGGACACCTTGCTGACACCATCGGATATGCTAGGACACTCCTTGATACTACTCTACAGGACATGGATTTGCCACATTGCAGTCACTTAATGACACACTTTATTTTTCTCGGCACTACTAAAATACAACGATTTAACGACGGCCCTATCCGTCGCTAAATTTTCGCTAGTTTAAAGTACCGATGGATTACCGGCGGATACCGGTTGAAAAAATTCGTCGATAATAACCTCGTCGCTAAAATTGGTCCATCGCTAGTACCTCGCTAACCGACTACTTAGCGACGGATTACCGTTGGCTACGTCAAAACATTTAGCGACGGCTAGCCGACGATTTTCTGTCAACTTCGACAGTTTAAAACTTTAATGTAGCAACATTTAGCGACGGACAAACCGTCGCTAAAACGTCGTTAAATGCGTATCAGAGGGTTTTCGATACGCAAAATATGTCGCTAATCCGTCGCTAATCCGTCACAAAACTCGTCGGATTAGCGGCGGGTTAGCGACGGATATTCCGTCGACCTGCTCCAGGAAATCTTTCATAATTCCAGGACCATGGCGACGGATAATCCGTCGGGTTTTAGTCGCCCATCCGTCGCTAACTGGGAATCCCCCAGTTAGCGACGGATAGTCTGTCGGAAATTAGTCGCCAGTCCGTCGGTATTTGGGAATATTTTGAAAAAAAATAGCATAAAGCTGGGCATTCCCAATATTACACAATTCTAATATACCAAATACACAAATAATCCTAAGCAATTCCAATATACACAACACAAGTATTCAATATTCAATAAAACAAATATCTCAAGCACAAATATACAAAACACACAAATATTCTAATATACAAAACACACAAATAATTCCAACACACAACTATTCCAAGCATTCAAATTGTTCACACAAAACACATAAATATTCAATATTTAAACACAAATATTCAATATTCAATAAAAAGGAAAATCGACTTTGGCCTCAGCAAAGACCGCAAGTCAGACGATCAATCCTCACAGCCAGGAATCATAGTTGCGTTGAGGCATGTACCATTCTATCAGCCACTTTGCATACGAAGGCTCAATCTGGTTGAGGTCTTCTGTAGGGACAAGAGGGTCGGTCCTGATGCTACTACTCTCTGATGGTGGCTCCTCCTTAACTTCAACCTTGGGAGCAATCTCTTCCCTGATGGTCATCGGTTCTTGACCTCGACCTTTGGTAACACCTCCTCCTTAACAGTCACCGGCTCTTGTTTGACGACGGGGACTTCCTCCGTGTCGACCTCCAAGGGTTCCTTGCCTCGGCCCCTTCCTCGGCTAGCAGTACCACCTCGGGGAGTCTTGGGAGCCATCTCTCTGACAACAGAAATTTTCATATAGGGTAAAGAAATTTACTCAAATTATAAAAAAAATAAGAAGTTTATCGAAATTTTCAGCCACATATGATATCCACCTCGGGGAGTCTTGGGAGCCTTCTCCTCTCCTCCACCATGGTCTGGACCCATCTGCTCCTTCCTACTTTCCTTCTTCTTATTTGACTCTCTCAGCCACATATGATATCCAGCTCAAGTGTAGAGTCGGGGGAGAAGAAGTGGGCAGGAAGCCAGGCTCCTTCGGTCGACTCTACACTTGCTCCTCAACACCATCCTGGAAAAATTGCCAACACCTCCAGCAAAACCTCTGTACTTCCCCCTCCTCTTCCTGCCCACTTATTCTCCCCCGACTCTATACTTGAGCCATATGTGGCTGAGAGAGTCAAATAAGAAGAAGGGAAGTAGGGAGGAGCAGATGGGTCCAGAGCATGGATGGAAGAGAACTAGAAAGTACTGAACCTTTCTGTTGTGAGAACTGTGAAGAGTGAGAAAGGAGTGGGGGGTCTTTGATTTTTCATCATCATTAGAGGGAGCAGCACTGGAAAAGTTGTGACGTTGGTAGCATAAGAGAGTAAAAATCTGTATCACAAGATCAACAAAATTACTATGTAATCATGTACTCACCAATAACCGGATGTAACTGGAGTCGTTGGGCCTATCGTACAGTAATTGGTGGATCCACTGGTATAGGCCGGATGTACTTAGTATCTAGTGTATCAGATTAGTATCGGTCTATCAGTTTGGTATAGGACGTATCAGATTGGTATTGGCCTTAACAAATTGGTATCTTCCTATCCGATATGTACATGTATCGGCCGTATAGCTAGGATTCATATTGGCCTTATCGATTTGGTATCGGTCAAATCCGATAGGTATCGGCCGTGTTGGATTAGTATAGACCATTTCGAATTAGTATCGTGAAAGGTTTAGTAACAACTGTACTTGGATTTCTCTCTTCTCGAGCTAGAATACCATTGCAAGAGTCACCAGATCGTGATTGGCCAGTTACAGTAACATACATGCTTCCTTTTCCATCAGAAAAAGTGAGATTAAAAAGAATGTATGTATGTTCTGTAACTGGCCAACTACGCTCTCGTGACTCTCTTGCAATGGTAATCTAGCTCTAGAAGAGAGAAATCCAAGTACAGTTGTTACTAAACCTTCTACGATACTAATCCGAAATGGTCTATACTAATCCAACACGGCCGATACCTATCGGATATGACCAATACCAAATCGATAAGGCCAATACGAATCCTAGCTATACGGCCGATACATATCGGATAGGACGATACCAATTCGCTAAGACCAATACCAACCGATACGACCCATACCAAAACGATAAATTGATACTAATCCGATAAGGTCAATACTTATAAGTACCTACGGTCCAGGAGGTTGATCCGCTAGTACATCCATGTACGATCAACGAAGTAACGATCCATTTCAATTTGGATGTGAAAATCTGTATCGTAAGACAAACTAAACATAATCAGTTCTATTTCACATGCTTAATTACCAAGTATGGGAACGAATGGCTCAGAACACAACCCAAAATTCATTCTAGCATACATTAGTGTGAATCATCTATGTTCTGTACATATGGTGTAGTATATGTTCTTATCATATCTAGTATCTGAAGAATGTAACAGAATCAAGATGAACTCACATAATGTAATACTAAGACATAATCTACTACTATATAAGATATAGTGATAGGTTGTCATATCATCATTGTCGAGGGATGAGGGTCGAAGGACAGTCAACTTTATCTACGGCTACATAGTTTCTGCCTCGCCAGTCGAATGGCTGCAGGGACTATGTCCTTATCACCATGTCGTAGTCCAATACAATCTAGAGATTGACACAGTACTAATTCATATATGTAGTCTAATACAAATAGTCTAATACAAAAACAACCCAATACAAATAGTCCAATACAAATAAGTACTAATAGCTAATGAGAACCACGCAGCTCACACAAACGCTCAGTGATACGATCACGCAACTGCCTCGAATAAGTGGGATCGACGGCGGCAGGAGAGATGTAGTCCATTGCAAGTGCTGCATGAATAGAACTCCCGGTCTCACTAGCTACCGGTGCCACTTCCTTCTTAACAGTAGGAGGAGCCACCTCAGCATTCAGTGTTTCCATCAAACGACGTGCCGCTCCTCAGGTCATGGGTGCCATCTGGTAAGATCGATATTCATAAATAATATAATTGTAACATAAGCAAGCTAACTAAAGGAACCATCATGTCGTTTGAGTACATTTTTGAAAGCAGATAAAAGACAGAATATTCGATTTTCTGCCAAGTGTGAGAACGGATGGCTCAGAACACAACCCAAAATTCATAAATCACTTATTTATATTTTACAATTAATAAATATACACATATCTAATCATGCATATAATACTTATCACTATATACAATATTTTAACAAAACCATAACATATGTACAATACATACTGACATACCATAGTGCCATCAGACTTGTCCCTTCAAAATGTGAAGGGTCAAGCAAATGTCTTCAAGTTTTGAAGTGACACACACAAGAGTGTCAGATCTAAATAAAACAATGAATGTGGACTCATTAAGAGCTCTCTCTCTCTCCCTCCATTGCCAACACTCTTCACAGAAGAGCAAAAGAATGGTTCCACCTGTTCCTCCAAAAGAGAGGAATAGAGAAAAAAGAAGAGGGAAAGGAAAATCAAGGAAAAACAATGGAGAGGTGCACGAAAGAGGGAGGATCTTCACCTCTGTGTGCAGCCGACTGCATATATAGATAGGTAGCCATATATATAGAGAGAGAAGGTAAAAAGGAAATAAAGAAAGGTTGTGTGTGTGTTCAAGAGAGGTGAAGAGTGTAATGTGCATACAGTGTAATATTCCTGTGTACATGTGGGTGTCTATATCTCCATGTGTGTGTGTAACCTAGATATAGGTGTCAAGTGTCCTCAGTGTGTGTGTACAGGAATATTAGTGCAGTAATCTCAATTTTTCCCATTCAACCAATTCCCAATTAACGTATTATCTAATTAGTCCCAAGCCAATACACAGCTAACCTATTCTCAGGTTTGAAATTTCAGTTTAACATATAGGAAGGAATCCTCAGGTTCCTACCAATGGGAATTTCTCAGTTTTAAACTTCCATTTCAATATTCAATTTTATATATTCAAAAATCTCAGTTAATGAAAACAACTTAGGTAATACATTGAGTTCTCAGTTTTCCATAAAACCAAATCCCATCCTTGTTTTGAATTGGAAAATATGAACCCAACTCAATTAATCATTAACAAATTTCAGTTAACATTAATCCCTATAAATCTCAGGAAATATATGATAGGAAATCACAGTTTCTTTATTTCAATTTCTCAGGTTTTTCAGTCTACTGACTGTTTATCATTTTCAGCCCCAAACCACCTCAAAAATATAATTCCTAACAACAATCAATACACAAACATTGTAGTAAACTATTACACAAGTAAATGGATTAATTTACAAATTTAAATCATTACAGAGAGTTAAAAATATACAATTTAAACTCAGGATCGACTTTGTATGAACTGCGTATCAGTGAACATTAGGAAAACGCCAAATTTGAATTCGAAAACCCCTCTCCGATAGCACCCCCTCCCCCGAACCCCCTCACCGACAGCACCCACCCCCCCATCCCCCTCCCCCACCCCACCACCCCCTCTCCGACAGCACCCACCCCCTACCCATACCCCGACCCCCCTCCTCGACAGCACCCACCCCCCACCCCCCCTACCCCACCGCAGCACCCCCTCCCCTCCCCTCCCCCACCCCACCCACCCCCCGACCCCTCCACCCCCCGACCCCCCTCTCCGACAGCACCCACCCCCCATCCCCCCTCCCCGACCCCCCTCCATCCCCTCCCCCCCGGCCCCGACGACAGGCGACCGCCACCCCCCCCGAAACCCTAAAATAGAGAGAGAGGGAGAGAGAGAGAGCGCTTACCAGCGAGATCGACGGAGGGAGAGCGCTCGACAGAGGGAGAGAAATTGCCGGAGGAAGAGAAATCGTCGGAGGAAGAGAGGGGGAAGAGAGAGAGAGAGAGCTTTGGGGGAAATAAAAAATTTTCCCCCGTCGGTTCAATTTATGTTAGGGTACAGCAATTAGCGACGGACTAGCGACGGATATATTCGTCGCTAAATACGGAGTAGATTACCGACGGATATGTTAGTCGACAGTCCGTCGCTAATAGTTCGCACCATTTTTTTAGTATTTTGCCGCCAAATTATGCGACATATCAGCGACGGACTGAAGTTCGTCGCTAACTTTTTGTCCAATTAGCGACGGAGGTGCGACTGATTTTTACACACAAAAAATAAAAAATTTATTCATTGCTTTCTGACGATAATCCGTCACAAGTTAGTGGCTAGTCCGTCGCTATTATCGACGGATATTAGCCGTCGCTAAAAGGCCGTCGCCAAATTGATGTATTTTAGTAGTGCGGATACATGTGACACATTGATGTATTCTGCACACTAAACACTTTGACACTTCACTTGGACACTTGCACATGATTCACATTCACTCGACACTCATAGCTCACTGCTTTCACTCGTGACACATAGCTGCACACACATTTCTGAACACCTTGCTCTGTGACACATTGATTCACTTGACACTTGTATTGCCTATACACTTCTTGTGACACACACTCTATAACGTGAAAACTTAACCCTATCCACACACACACCTTGCCATGTACACCCACAGTACACCTACATGTTGCCCCTGTACATGAGACTAATTGGGTTGGGCTTGTTCTCAAGCTGTGAAGAGAATTGGGTTCTTTCTATTTTAGGTTCAATTTCATAGGTAACTGTACATTACTGAAACATTGAAAAGAAAACTAGGATATAGGGTCAAATGTTAAAACTGAACTGAACTTGATTTCATATGCAAACTGAGAACAGGCTCTTCACATTCCAGTTTCACCTTCACCTTAACACTCATACACACCCTTTCTCTTCACTCACCCTCACTTTTCATGTGTGCACTCTCACTTTGATTTAATTTTCTTCTATATATATGCATGTATATATATCTATATATATAGCAAAAGGTATATGTTGTATATAGATATGCAATACATGAATGTATGAGATGATGAATGCAAGCATGAATATAGATGATTATATATATGTATGAAAAATTGTATACATGAATGTATGATATATATATACATATATATATTTGTAAGTTAGTTAGAAATTAATGTGGCTGGTTTTCATTTAGGATTTTGGTCTAGACTTGTTTAGGCCTAGTGTATGGTCTATATGGTATATGGTATTGTATAGGATTTTGACTAACTTAGACTAGTTTGACCTTGTTGACCAAACCCTAGCTAATTTGACCTAGTTTGACTATATAGTTGACAAGAGTTGACCAAAAGTCAGCATTGAGTCAATATGTGACCAATTGACCTAGCTTGACTATAGTTTGACTTAGTTGACTATGATTGACCTAGTTGACTAGATGTTGACTTGGTTTGACCAAGAGTTGACTTTAGTCTAGAATGACCTAGAAATCATATAGAATACATTATAAAGTTTAATATTACTATTCTGGACATATTGTGACCTGTGTTGCTCTAAATAGGTCTCATATACTCTGTCTGGACATCTACACTTACCAGATACTCATGATATCAGGCGAGTACATTCTCTGATTATTTCATACTTGGTAGAATTTATATTCTTGCTCTAGATTACTTTACTTGATGCTATCACGTTGTTAACATGGATTAGTACTATATGGATCTTTACATTGAGATGTTATCCCCCTCGGGAGCATCGGGTATATCATGTCATATGCGTTTCACTTTCATCATGTACTCATGTGCTTTCACTATTCATGTATACTCTTGTAATTCATGTACTCTCATGTTCACAGAGCTCTCATGTATACCTTCATGTGCACCCATTTATGGGCCCTCATGTGAAATATTATACAATAACATAACTTGTCTGGATCCTTGTGTATTGATTGGGGTACGGGGGAGTAGAAGCAGTCATGTGAACAATTCCAAAGTAGTCATTGTACAAACTCTTTAGTGTAATCATGTACAAATTTAAGCCGTTCATATGTCTATCTTGTACTCTACATCACTAGTCACTGATAGCTCTCTACTTATACTAGCTATTTACATTACAGTTCTCTCTCTTTTACTACATGTACTTTCTTTCAGCGTTTCATGTATTTTACTCTATTGCATGCTTTATATTCCTGTCTTGATATAAACTGTTGAGATTTTGTTCTCGTTTCTGTCCTGACTGGACCTGTTGAAAGTATTACAGAGGATGACGAGGACCTTTGCCCAACCTATTATGGAGCTACCGTAGATGACATCTGCGACTTGGACCTTCAGCAGCATCCATCAGCAGTAGAGGATGTCACCCCTATAGTATAGGCTAGATAGCTTAGACTTCTATCTTATTTTGATGTCTTGTCTCATTTGGATACATTGATGTACATATTTGGGATCATGTTGCTATTCTGAATGTTTGTGGAGATGTTATCTTAGACACTTAGACTTCTTCTCCGATTTGTATTTCATTTGATGATTTTCGTTATATATCTATCTATCTTATCGTACTTCTATCTTAGTTGTGATTGAGCTGTACATTTCTGTATTGTCCTCCATTGGGAGTGTATATACTGTACATGTATCTTATAATTGTTAGATGTATGTGACCTAGGACAGCGTTCTACCGCCGATACTGCGGCGTAGGCTGGACGTACCCACTTCTCGTGCCCCTACACTGGGTACGGGTCGTGACAAAACTCAAGTTCTTTTCCACTAATATAGGAATAAATATTGTTGTTTGCTTCTTGCAAATTGTAATAAAACATTCATACAATATTTTCATAAATTTGGTTCGAAGTTTGAAGAAAATCTTATAGCCCTAAGTTTTCAAAAGTAGATGCATACTCCGAAAGTATAGCAAAAATAATCGATTGTCCGGGGCAAATATTTCGGTATCGAAATTGGATAAACCAAGAGTGTAAAATTTTCGAAGACGTAAATAAGCTAGTGTCAAAATCCTCGTCGTCGTCGGGACGAGCGGGACTAAATACATTAATGGGTTCATACTCTGAAGTGGAGGATGAGGCAGCAGTATCGCTTTTCTTCCTCTTGTAAAGCTTAGGAGCAATGGAAAATAAATAAAAAGAATGAGAGAGATATACCTCAAAGAAGTTGGAAAGATGGTGGAGAATGCCTTCTTAGAGATGGTAGATCCGAGAAAATAAAGTTTTGAAGCTATGGAAGGGGGTTCCCAAAGCTAAGGTATGGGTTTTGAGTTTTCGGGCGGTTGTGTATATGAGGAAGAAGAAGATGAATAGAAAGGGGACTTTCTGTTCGCTGTTGTTTGAAAGAAAATCCCGTAACCGAGTTCGGCCCAAACTCGGTCAGAACTCAGTCCGAGTTCGGCTAAGTTGAATTTACATTCATTTTGTGTGTAATGAATTATAAACATACTTAATAACTTTTAACTCTTTGATTTAATTAAAATCTATCACTTTGGGTTAGCTATAGGGGCCGGATCCTAACTAGCAGTAGTTCGAAGACTAATGCATCATGTCGCTTCATGCTATTTATGCATGTATGATAGAAGGGCCCCTTCGACTTGTACCTAAAATAATTTAAATTAATAAATCTAGGAATATCAAGTTTTAAGTATATTTTTATTAATCATAACGCATTATGACTCTGAAAATTCAAGTATGTCTAACTCGCGACGCAGATAGTTGAAACTATTTTTAGCTAGCGGTTTTGTGTAAATGTCTGCTAATTGATGAACTGTGTCAATAAATTTTAAGCATATATCCCCGTGTTGTTGGTGATCACAAAAGAAGTGATGACGTATTTCTATGTGCTTTGTGCATGAGTAATTAATACACTGGGTTCTTAGTCAAGTTAATCGTGCTAGTGTTGTCACAATAAATATGAATATTCATGTAGTGCAGATTATTGTCTTCTAGGGTTTGCTTTATCTACAAAATCTGAGCACAAGAACATCCTGCAGCGATATACTCAGCCTCAGTTATTGATAGCACTTCTTGCTAAATCAGGAGACTAAAGCTTTTCCTAAAAAATAACACGTACCGCTAGTACTTTTACAGTCTACTTCGTATCCAACGAAATTAGCATCTGAGTAACCAATTAGGTCAAACGATGTAGTTTTGGGATACCATAAGTCGAATGTAGAAGTTCCTTTAAGGTATCGGAAGATACACTTGATGGCGCATATGTGTGATTCCTTAGGATTAGCTTGATATAGTACACAAATGCAAATGCTAAACATTATATCAGTACGACTAGCTGTTAAGTAAAGTAAATAACCAATCATATCATGATACTTACGCTGGTCGAATAGTTTGCCACTTTCATCAATGTCAAGTCGAGTTGATGTAGCCATTGATGTGCTGATATATTTTACGTTGTCGAAGTCATACTTCTTCAGTAAATCCTTCGTGTACTTGGCTTGATTGATGAACGTTCCCTACAAGTGTTGTTTGATCTAAAGTCCTAGGAAGTAGTTGAGCTCTCCCGTTATACTCCTCTTAAGCTCACTCTGTATACACTTAGCAAAAGCTTGACAGAGTTTTTCGTTAGTAGAATCGAAAATAATGCCATCTACATTAATTTACAGGAAATACAAGAAAAATACCTTCTGAATCGCTTGTCCATTATGTTTCCAAAGGCCTATCAAAAAGTAAAATATTGTCATCTGAAGATTTGATAAATAAAGTTGTATTAACTCTTCCTTTTGAAAAATTATTTTCAAGTAGGAAAGCACTTACGCGTTCATACCAAGCATGCGGTGCTTGTTTGAGACCATAAAGAGCTTTTCTAAGCTTGAAAACATGATCAGGTTTTTAAAAATCTTCAAAACCAAGGGGTTGTTTACAAAAATTTCTTCCTTCAAAAATTCGTTCAAAAATATACTTTTCACGTCCATTTGAAAAAGTTTAAAATTGTAAAAACAGACAAATGTACAGAACATGCAAATGGCTTCTAGTCTAGCAACAGGAGCATTTGTCTGGTCATAATCAATTCCTTCTTTTTGATTATAACCTTGTGCCACTAGATGTGCTTTGTTGTGTAGAATTTGTCTATCGTTACTCAATTTATTTCGGAATACCCATTTGGTACCAATTATCGATTGACCAATAGATTTAGAAACAAGTTTCCAAACTTGGTTTCTCTCAAATTGATTAAGTTCTTCTTGCATGGCATCAATCCAAAACTCATCATTAAAAGTATCTACTAAGGTCTTAGGTTCTACTTGAGAAATAAAAGCTATATTTGTCGCTATATCTCTAGTAGAAGAACGTGTACTTACTCTTTTAGATACATCACCTATTACGAGTGTCTCTGGATGGTCTAGCATGAATTTCATCCTCTTTAATAGTATTTCCAGATAACCCTCATTGGTAGCAGCAACTTTAGGTGTCTTGGATTTGTTTTGTACATCCTCATCATCATTGTCGCTAGATCTCTGACTATTGAGCTCATTAAAAGTATCGTTAATCGATTCTTCATCATAAATCTTTTACTGAAAATTCTATATCTATTACTCTTGGCAACATACCTGAGAAATATCCCTTCGTCTTCCTTAGAGTCGAACTTACCCAAGTTATCCTTGGAGTTCATGATAAAACAACGACAACCCAAAACCTTGAAATATAAAATGTTTGGAATCCTTCCAAACCACAACTGATAAGGGATTTTCTTCGAGATAGGTCGAATTAACACCCTATTCAAAATATGACAGGCTATACTAACAGCTTCTGCCTAAAAATATTTAGAAAGATTATGCTGATTCAGCATGACTCTAGCCATTTCGCTTAGAGTATGATTCTTTCACTCCACAATACCATTCTGTTCAGGAGCTCTAGGACAAGAGAACTCGTGGTAATATCCACTATCATTACAAAACTTTTCAAAATCTGCATTTACGAATTTGCCAGCAAGATCACTTCGGATTCGAGTAATCATGAAGCCTTTTTCGTTTTATACCTTTTTGTAGAATATTTGAAATTCAAAAATGGCATCACTTTTGTTTGATAAAAAGAAAACCCAAGTATAGCGAGAGAAATTATCGACTTTTATAAAAACACAGAGTTTACCGCCAGGACTAGCGACTCTACTAGGACCAAATAAATCCATATTAATCAACTACAAAGGTCTAGAAGTAGTTACATCGTTGATAGATTTAAACGATGACCTAGTTGCTCTATTTTTTTCATAGTCAGCACATACCATGTCTCTCTTGATTGTAATTTTTAGGAGTCCTTTTACCAGCTTTTTGGTGCATAGCTTGGAGATAGTGTCCATATTTGCATATCCTAGCCTCATATGTCATAGCCACCTTTCATCTTAATTAGCTACTAGACACTTTCCTGCATTGTTAGTATGTTCTAGAAAGAAAACATAGATATTATCTTCCCTGATCCCTTTATATACGAGATTCTCGATAGATATGTCATAGATAGAACAATTGACTTTCACAAATTTGATGCCATAACCATTATCTGCCAAGTGACTTGTGCTCATGGTTATGTTTCAACTCAATGACTAGACATACATTTTTTATTTCTGGATAGGAAGATATACCAACAGTATCGTTTTCAATAATATCACCTCTTAAATTATTGTCGAAGGAAACATATCCTTCTTTCTTCATCGATAGTGTAGCAAATAAAGATGCATCATCAGTCATGTGTCACGGACATCCGCTATCAAGTATCCACTTGCTTTTAGCATGAGAGGGTTGAGGGTCCACCTACAAAATGAGTAGATGAATTCTTTGGTACCCATTTCTTCAAGGGTCCATTATAATTAGTCTTAACAATCCAAGCAAGTAAATTTATGTCAACAAGCTTTCTAGCTCTACAATATTGTGATATATTCCCGTTTGTACTACAATATGTGCATATGAGTTTTAAAAATATGGTCTTTGTTTCTGTGTTGACATTCTTTTGTGTCTTTCTGGGAAACCTGTAAGTGAAAGCATGATTGTGAGAAACGTGTTGCTTATAAGCTTTCTTCGATTTAGTCCTTTGTGATGCATGTTTGATATTAGGACTAACCTTAGGTCGTGTAACAGGGATGACCTGTTTGCCTAATTTGATCTCTAACTTTTTAGAGATCACACAAGACTCCTCATATATTACAGTCATATCTATGAATCATTGCTCTGTGACTAGTGCCTCTTCTTCTCTATGTCATAAAGTTCTTACACTTTGACATAGTCTCTTTTTTTCTTCTCCATGGTGAGGATAGCCTCATGATAGTCTACTTTAAGCTTGGCTATCTCTTCTGTGTTACTGGTAGTAGATGTCTCTTTAATATCTTCAATAAGATTAGACAGTCTAGCTACTTCAGTTGTGTATACCTTAATATCTTTGCGAGATTGTTTGTACTTGTCTAACACATTTCTATGTTCTTCAAGTAGTTTGCTAAAAGCAGTTTCTAGTTCGTCGAAAGTAAAATTATCGTATAGACGGTTATTGAATACCTTATCAAATGCCATCAGACAGACATTTGCACTGCTGCTGGGTATGTCTTCCTCCTCTAATTCACTGGCCTCACTTTCATGTCAGATGCTTGTATTTGCATACTTTCTAACGGTCAGATGGACTGCTCTTCTTTGACAGCGGACAATCCTTCTTTATGTGTCCTGGCTTCTTACATATGAAGCAGATTGTTTCTTCTTTGTTGCTTTCGTTGATGTCCTTCTTCTTTCGGTTTGGTCTCTGAAACTTCAAGAATTTTTTAAAAATTTTGACCAGTAGGGCATGTTCATCACCATCAGATGATTCTTCATCAGAGTCATTGCATGAGATTTTTCTGGCTTCTGCTTTGAAGATAATAGATTTTTTTAGGGGTTGCTTCTTCAAACTCTTGTAATTCTAGCTCATGGGTCATGAGCTTGCCCATCAATGTCTCCAAAGTTATCGTGGTGAGGTCATTTCCTTCTATAATCGTAGTGGCCTTCGGATTTTAATTCTTGGTTAGAACCCATAGCACTTTTCCGATCTTCTCGTGATTGTTGTATTCCTTACCAAGAGGCTATAAATGATTAGTAATATCAAGAAAACGAGTAAACATCTATATAATTGACTCAGCGAGTTTCATCTTAAAAGATTTGTATTCCTGTGTTAGTTTACTGATTTTGGATTCTTTCACTTGGGAAGTTCCTTCATGAGTTACCTCAAGAAGTCCCCAAATTTCATTAGACGTAGTACAAGATGATATGCGATTAAACACGATTTTGTCAATTGCACATAATAGTGCATTGATGGCTCATGCATCTAGACTAGCCGGTGTCTTTTCATGCTCTATGTATTTGTCGTGTGGCTTGTCTACAAGTATACCATCAATCACTGTTCTAGGCGGTTTCTTATAACCATCTATTACTATCAACCAAAGATCGAAGTCATGTGATTTTAGAAAGAAACTCATCCGTATTTTCCAATAGGTATAATTAGTTCCTTCAAATAGTGGGGGTCTATTTGTCGATTGTCCTTTACCGTTGAATATAGATTTAATGGCTGCCATATATATATATATATATATATATATATATATATATATATATATATATATATATATATATATATATATATTGGTTATGTATATGTATAACTACTCTAATACCAATTGTGGGACCGTTGAGCACCTCTAAGCACCTATCCCCGAATTTTTGATTTTGCATTTATTAATTAGTCTAGTTAGATTTTTATTTGATAATATTCTAGGAACTTTAATTTAATAAGTTAACTAGAATCTAACTATTAAATATTTTTGCTCGATTAAGAATACCTAACTATCTATATGAAGGAATCAATGTTATTTCCAATCACAATGCTAATCAATTATATGACTATAGATATATCCAAATACAATATTTTAATTATAGACCATATTTCTGATAGAGATATATGTATATTTCTTTTAAATCTTGCACAATGGCATTTGATAATATCATATCAATCCTATTTCCCATCTTATCCTAGCCGACATGGAGAGTAGCGCAGGAATCCTTATGCCTATAAGCATCACCCTCATCTTCCGTTGCATGGATAAGCATCATATCAAATAAATATTTTATTTCATTTTATCTCATTAAATATTATATGAATGTATATGTAACTCAACCAAAAACATATCCCCTCATCTATATTTATATCATAACCACGCTTCCTCTGTTCAAATATATATATAAACAACTATCAAGTTCATTTCTCCCATGACCTGAGATCGCACACCCTCCGTATATTTTGTTGGACTCCGCCTTCGTCACCCAACAAGCGACCAACATCGAGTTTTGTCGACAACCCATGCGCGGAGTACTCGATCATCCGAGCTAGTCGCTCCTGCGCCGGTCATCAGCCAACTCACCATGAATTGTCGAGCTCCCGCAGACACAGAGCCTTGCTAATCCCTAACAAGCCTCGCTTAACCCGACTCCATGTCTCTGCTTCTAAAAATCAGACCGACCTGGACCTTAGCCTATTATTCCAGACCTCGCCTGCAGCCAGTCGCCCGTTGGCGGTACCGCGTCGACGTTTAGCCGTGTCCCTCGTGTAACTCTACGATGAAAGCGCATCGCCCCGAAGCCTCCGAACGATTACAACCGTCGGAGCCGCAGCCACCATTGGTGACATCCTGCAGGAATGAAGCCCGTCGTGCTGAGCCTCCCTACCGAACCCTGCGATGCCTCCGTGCGATCTTCGGTCGGTGCAAAGATGAACCAACAGCTCGAGCACATCCAAGTCGGACAGGTCAAGTTTATCGCCGCTGTGTGCTTGACTATGAATGCTGCAAATTCTGCTACCGTCAACAGTAAACCAGACTCGCCCTGAAACCCCGCCCCCTCTCTGTTGTAGTCCAGGCCGACAAAGTTGTGGTTGCGAGCGTTGACCAACAAGCTTCTGGCATCCTTCCCTCTCCAACGGTCAACCTTTTTCTGTAGTTGCCCACTTGTTGAACCAAGGACCGAACACCTTCCACTTCAGAAAGCTGTACTTGGGAACACCTCCACCATTGCTTTATGTGACTGGTTCAACAAAGAGGTATGTTGATACAAAAATGCTATTTGACTTCCAAAATATTTGGGTAATGCCATCTCCCATTATGTGACATATGACATGGTTGCTGACATGGCAGTTGTCATGACAAAATTTAACATAAAAATTAATATTAAAATTAAAATTAATATTAATATTAATATTAATATTAATATTAATATTAATATTAAATTAACATGATAATTAACATTAAGATTAATTTAACATTAAAATTAAAATTAACGTTAACATTAAAATTAACATTAATATTAATATTAAATTAATCTTAACATTAAATTTAATATTAACATTAATATTAATATTAATATTAACATTAACATTAACATTAACACTAACATTAACATTAAAAAGATTTGGGTAATTAATATTTTTGGTTAAAATTTGCCATGTCAGCTATTATATCAGTTGCTATGTCAGATACCACATAATGGGAGATGGCATCACCCAAATATTTTGGGAGCCAAATAGAATAATTGATATTGATATTGAATCCCTGCAAACAACAATATTATTTGGAAGGAACTTAAATAATAGTAGGAACCTAAATAAATAAGTCCTTTTTCAACATGATTAAGACATCCAAGTTTAGTACTGTAGCAAATTAGCAATGTAAGGAAATAACATAGGAAGAAGAAGAAGTTGATAATTTGTGCACTGTTCACATGTAGCTTCCACTCAGACTACTTTAGATTGAAACATGTGTTGCACCACTTTGCATATAAGACCCTATAATACAATATATAGCCATATAGCCTCATGAGCAAAGAGAAAGTAGCAACCATTAACTATTTCTAATACTATTCACGTGAAGCCATGTGAGGAGATGAGCATTATTTGGTTATTCCTTCCTAATGTGGTTGCTATCTTTGCATATTTTTTCCTCATAAAATCTTTAATTTTTATGTTTCTAGAAGCATGAAAATTTTAGCAGACTGGACATATGTGCCCAAGTCACCAATGAGCCTTATGCGCCCAAGCCACCAATAAGGTCATATGCGCCCAAAGCTTCTAGTGAGGTACATATGCCCATGCGCCCAAGACAAGCTCCTCCAGAATGGGGCGCATAGCCCTGTTTCAGGCTATGCACCCAAGCGAGAACAGCCACTGACTCGGTCAAAGCCACGATCAAAACGTGCACCGAAGCATACGGCCACGTCAGTCTCCACGAGCAGTCGTGCACCGAAGCATGCGGCCACATCAGCACCACGATCAACCCACGACCACGCAGCCTGCATGCGCCTACATCCTATGTGCCCAAAGCAGGACCATGCGCCCACATGAAAACCAGTGTGTTTCCTCATGTGGGAGCATAACATCATTCCAGCTTAAGAACTACTACAAAAAGGGGTCTCATCCTTCTTCAAAACACAGAACGGAGAGCATTTTCAAGAGCCAAATTGCTGCATTTCTTGCCAGTGAGCCGAGAGTAAGCAAATTTCTTAGGTTTTCTCCCACTTTTGTAATCGAAGTGTCAACGGATTAAAGGAGAAATTGTCGCTCGATCTCCATCGTCACATTCTCCAGAATTCTTTTTTGTACTCGAGGATCCTCAGCGCAGGATCTCTCAGGACTTGATTTGTGGTGTCTTGCGCCAATAAAGAAACACAGCATTTTTTCTTCTTTTTGTGTGTGTCCACAAAAATGTTGACTCTGCTGGGGACTACCTTTTCCTCTGACGAGAAGGTGGTGATGTAATCCGATACCGACAAAGTGGGAAGCACTCAGAAGATGCTGATCGTAAAGTTCGATCAGCAGGCGTTCGAAGAAATGCTCTCGAGGGACGGCTCTACTCCCTTAAAATCAGTAAAGCCAAACAAGTCTCGTAAGACTTGGCTTCCGAAGGCTCGCCGCGCATATCCTGCCAGTGTCATAGCAGATATGCAACTAAAGGACTCTGTCATATGGACGCATGGCTCTGCCACAGAAGCTCCACAAATGAAGAAGGCTCACACCGTTACGGGCTCTACTAGCCCAGCGACTTCTCTCTTGTGCAACCAACAACAAAGTGTTCAACACTCGAGACTTGGCAAAGGAAAATACTATGATGCCAAGAATCGGAGTGTACGACACTCTGGGAAAACTCAGTGAGGCTCACAAATGAAGGAGGCGAAGTTGGAAGAAAACAGCGCTGCTCCACCAAGCATGCGCCCAAGGGGATGTGTGGGCGCATAACTCTGATCAGAAGGCTTCAGTCTTCGACAGATTGTGCATCCAGGGTCATGCACCCAAGGCTATGCACCCAGGCTCAATTGACCCATACTATGTACCCACATCGAGGAAACTCAGGCATGCTGCCAAGAAGCATGCGCCTAAAGGCAGACTCTAGGGCTTATGCGCCCACAGCAAAAAGACAGGCCCCAACGCGTATAGCACGGGGTTGTCTTCAAGGTCATCACAGAACTTAGGTATGGGGGTTGCCCCTGCACGTGAACTAAGTCTGGATGTGCCAACTCTTCTTACAAACCCACATGCAAAGCTCGACGATGCATGTGACATGGGTTTTAAGGCAAAACTCCCTTCCGCTGACTTACGCGACATGATAAATCATAAGCGTAAAGCAAGGGAGGACAGAGCAATTTATGGTGCACATCCATGCACCAGCATTGTCATCAACTGTTGCTGCTCCAAAGCAACGAGAGTGTCTCAAAGGCAGTCCGTGTTTCGACAACTGTATTTCTCTCACGATAAAAAGTCGCTGTGTGTTTCATCCAACATGGCTTCTTGGGGTCCCCCTTATGGAAGCCCCAATCAAAGAAGGTAGACTACGAACCAAACTTTCTCTCTCAGTTCTGCAAGAAGAAGAAGATGAAGTCTACCAACAGATGGTTAGCAGGCTGTCACATCTGAAGGAGTCTATATGGGTACTCGATCAAAGGCGAGATTCCGTATAGATGACGAGGACTCCCAAGCTGGGGGTAGTATTCCCTCAAAGTCTGAAGCGGATGACCTTCACACTGGGGTAGCCTTCCAGAGGACGACGATCTCTCCGAGTCTGACGGCGACTATCTACCTCCCCTACCAGAAGATGAGGGACTTGTCAACTCAGAGACAGACAGTATTAGCACCAGTTGTACTGTTTCCTCGGTTCGCCCTTGTAGCTCCCCTTCCCAAAAATTTTTGAAATATTTTTTATTATTATTTATTCGATTTAAATGGTGATATATAAAATTTTATAAATAATTATTTAGTTAATTATTACGGTAGATGACTTTAGCCATGGTTGAGTTTTGAAGTACCAGAAGACTAGGAATCATGGCACGGATAGTGCAGTGGCGTGCCTTGACTAGTGTATTAGTCATGCCAAGGAAGACCCAGCCATAAGTGTGTTCTAACTAGAAAAACCAGGCCAAGTTGCGACTTAACCTCTAAAAACATTTTAATTATTTATTAATTATATTATGACTTCGAGGAGACCCGGTTAGACCGATTTAAGATATTTGATTATTTATTAATTATTTATTAATTATTTATTAATTATTTTAATTATTTGATTATTTATTAATTATTTATTAATTACATTATGGTATACATATATGTTTTGTACTAGTGGGTTAAGTAAATATTTTCAAGATATTTGATGTATATATATATATAAAAATAAAAGTGTTTCTTTATGTTAAAAAATTGTCATCTTATTTTGGAAATGTGTTAATAGTTGCCAAGAATCCCTTCTTAGATTTTTAACATTTCTAGGAGTGCTTGCGCGTATAGAAGGTATGCTACTACTATATATAATAGGTTTTATCTATAAATTTATATAATTAAATGAATAGGAATTTTATGTTTAAAATTGTAATTTTAGTAAATAATGTTGAATTTATTTTCTATTAGGTTTGATAATATTATAAGTATACCTACATGCACCCCGTATGTGTAGCTAAAATAGCTATACCCAAATGTATACATATATGTAGATATACCTAGATTCATAGATATTCATAAAGAAGAAAATAGGAATAATAACAATATTGAATGATATTAAATAAAATCAGAACATGTGTTCTGTTCAAACCAGCAGAACTAAAACCCCATAACCCGAGCCCTCATGAATAAAACCACAGCAATGAACCCAGCCCAAGCTTTTCCCAGCGGCCCAATTCCAGCCCAAGCCAAAACCAGAGCACAGAACGATCTCCAGGTTATATATATACGCGATATATATGTAGAATCAGGAGGGAGAGACAAATCTCTCGAAAACCCTAACCATAAGCCGTGCCTCCACCCCAAAGCGTTGCTCAATGCTGGGCGACCTACCCTGGCCCTGCGTACCGCCGGGGACAGCCACCGCTGGCCGGAGGCCGTGCGCGCGAGCACATCAAACGACAGTAAAAGCAGCCAATGAGGCCACTTCGTGAGGACTTTTTGTAGCGTGTGATTGATCGTTCGTCGATCTACAAATTTGGGTATGAACACAATCTATACAACTTCCAACACCTTATTTTAATTCGAATTTATATGCTATATATTTTCCAGAAGATCGATGCAAACTTACCCAAAAAACTGATTAAAAAACAGGACGAACACTAACCCAAACACTCCACTTGGAAGGCCAAACTTGGTCAATCTGACGAGACAGTCAGGAAACTAAGTAATGACAGACCTAGAAAACATATAGGACTCCACAACCCATTTTGCGGTAGTCAATTTTATCGACTACGCGCCGAGAAATCGGATCCCAATTATTGGCAAAAACTATTTTACAAAACTGTAGAAATATAGAAAAACCTTCGATATGACGTGCGTCCCGCCAATCCGGGCGACGTGGTCGCGAACTGAAAGCATCAAAAGGTGCGTATCAGCTTCGTGGACGTGTGGGCTTTAACGAAATTCAAATTGGCTGTGTGTGCGCAACAAATTTGATGCGTATCCGTCGAAATTTACCGTATCGTCCTCTGTGCAAATTTTCCAATTACTTTGTGCACATTCATCAAATCGAGACGAAACTTGTGCCAATAGGACCGTATCATTTTTTTGGTCCAGTATGCCAAGTTTGGTCCAATTCTGAGATAGTTGATCGGATCGCCGTTTCGCGGGCCCCACGATCCGATTCAACGGGCGATTTTGTGTACGGCCTGCCGGAATCCACTTTGGACATTTGGTTCGATTTGTATCATCAAAACAAATTCATAGACATATAGTTTGACGACTTTAGATACCATTGACTCTGGCACAATTTTCGATGCAAAACGGGTCCAACGACGGACATTATTTTGGTCTGAAATGACCGTTTTGCCCCTGTGTCCAGAATTGGACTTAAGGACAGGTAATCCTAGCTAATTTGACTAATCTGAGAATGATGGCAATGTCTATTTCAGCTTTCGGAGACAGTTGTGAGATTTGGACTTTATGGCTTACCAGTTGACGGTGTATTATTCGTTCTTCGTGCTACCACCAGGCAAGATACCTTGCCTCCCTCTACAGTTTATTGCATATTTATAGATCTATTTTATCATGTTATTATTTTAGTTCTTTAGTCGATTTGATTTATATGTTCTTTATACCATTTACACCAGTTGATTGGCTTACTTGTATATCACCTTTCGTGACATAATAGTGTAGTTATACTAGACAGGTTCACATCATAGTTCATGCTAGAGTGGTCCTTATTTGTGTCTTGACTGAGTTGTACCTTGTCTCACCAGTATCTTGCTTGAGTCGTGTCATAGAATGAGTACGTGTAGTTGAACTGCAAAATCCTTGTTATCATTTTCTCAACCAGAGAGTCCATATTCGGGACGAGGGTTGATCAGTTGCACCAGAGAGTCCACACTCGGGACGAGGGTGTTTGTTCATTGGCACCGGAGAGTCCACACTCAGGACGAGGGTATTTGTCTTGATCTGTTTACATCCGTGAGTCCGCACTCGGGACGAGGATGTTGTTATTTGTACTAGTAAGTCCACACTCGGGACGAGGTTGTTTGTCTTGATCTGTTTACATCCGTGAGTCCACACTCGGGATGAGGATGTTGTTATTTGCACCAGTGAGTCGACACTCGGGATGAGGGTGTTTGTCTTGATCTGTTTACATTCGTGAGTCCACACTCGGGACGCGAATGTTATACTTGCACCAGAGAGTCCACACTCGGGACGAGGGTGCCTTGCTTTGAACTAACCAGAGAGTCCACACTCGGGGCGAGGGTTAGTGATTAGTTCAAACCTACGAGTCCACTTGGGGCAAGGGTTTTGTATTCTACTGATCTCGTGTTCACTTGTTCATCCAGCAGTTCAGTTACATATAGTTGTTCTTGTATTCCAGTTCATAGTCACCTGTCAGTAGCCACTTGTCGATAGTCATTTGTTAGCAGTTTTGGTCGTAGTCTCTTACCATGTGTATGTCTCATTCCTTGCTTACATTCTGTTTATAATTTATGCATGATTAAACTGCTAGATAGACATGTTTTTATGTGTCTTGCTATGTCCCCTGAGGACCTGATGATCTCTTCAGGTTAGCGATTGCATGGAGTTAGTTAATAGAGCGGGATGGTAGATGATTGTGATACATAATTCAGGTATTCGTCAGTGATATTATATTGTTATCCTTTCGTGCTTTACATTCCTTATCATGAGATATCCTGCTTATTGATTCACTTTAAAGACTTTTGTTATATTCTTTGGAGTCTTATCGGACATATATGCTAGTAGGCTGCAGACCACGACCCATAGTATTCATTCAAGTTTTGTATATTTATTGTGGATTTGAGATATAGATTTGTTTTGCCATGATTTGGTAGTTTACCATGCTCTTGACAGCGTTTACGTATTCGAGTCGGACTGTAGTCCGCTTGGTGCGTAGCTGGCTTGCGCACGTACTTGCATCCGAAAAGCGGGTGCGGGTCGTGAAAAGTTTTTTTGGTGGCCCATGCAGGTCAGAGCATATCGTATCGGTTACGTAACTATACAGATACGAGCCTGCGACTATGACTAAACCTTAGAAATCTCAATCCATACTGCCTTGAAAATTCTTTTAGAAATTTCTCTATCGTTCTTGAAACTTCATATTTTTCCTCGATTATTCTTCCTTGCTTTCCCATACCATTGATTCTCGTCCCTTCCTATTTCAAGGTGACGAATGATCGTGCTGACTAGAATTTATCAAAAATTCTTAAGGTATAGTGTAATATTGCTTAATTGTTAATTTTTTGGTTGCTTGATAGATACGAGGGTATTAGAGATACCATATGCTATAAATATCTACGGATAGTGGTGTTAGCAACTAGTTGGACGTTACAAGGTTTTAGTGACATACCTTTGAGTGAGTAGTATGACCAAAGGTGGGTAGAAGTCCTAGAGGTTATGTAGTTACAAAATGGCTAAGAGGAGGATATAAACTATTTTGAGAAATTTAAGGAGATTAAGGTTAAGGTAGACTTTCTTTTTGAATTTTAAGGAATAGTTATGAATTAGAATTTCGATGACGAAATTATTTTTAAGGTGGGTAGATTTGTAGCTCCCCTTCTCGGAAATTTTTGAAATATTTTATTATTATTTTTTATTTGATTTAAATGGTAATTTATAGAATTTTATAAATAATTATTTAGTTAATTATTACGGTCGATGACTTTAGCAATGGTTGAGTTTTGAAGTACCAGACGACTAGGAATCTTGGCACGAATAGTGCAGTGGCGTGCCTTGACTAGTGTAATAGCCATGCCAAGGAAGACCCAGCCATAAGTGTGTCCTAACTAGAAAACCCAGGCTAAGTTGTGACTTAACCTCTAAAGACATTTTAATTATTTATTAATTATATTATGACTTCGAGGAGACCCGGTTAGACCGATTTAGCCGGACTTGACCTGAACCCAACCATAGCCCATGTAGGCATGTAGTGAGTCCAGGAACATCTATGTAGGTGTACATTATGGTATACATATATGTTTTGTACTAGTGGGTTAAGCAAATATTTTCCAGATATTTGATGTATATATATATATAAAAATAAAAGTGTTTCTTTATGTTAAAAAATTGTCATCTTATTTTGGAAATGTGTTAATAGTTGCCAAGAATCCCTTCTTAGATTTTTAATATTTCTAGGAGTGCTTGCGATTATAGAAGGTATGCTACTACTATATATAATAGGTTTTTTCTATAAATTTATATAATTAAATGAATAGGAATTTTATGTTTAAAATTATAATTTTAGTAAATAATATTGAATTTATTTTCTATTAGGTTTGATAATATTATAAGTATACCTACATACACCCCATATATGTAGCTAAAATAGCTATACCCAAATATATACATATATGTAGACATATCTAGATTCATAGATATTCATAAAGAAGAAAATAGGAATAATAACAATATTAAATGATATAAAATAAAATCAGAACATGTGTTCTGTTCCAACCAGCAGAACCAAAACCCCATAACCCGAGCCCTCATGAATAAAACTACAGCAATGAACCCAGCCCAAGCTTTCCCCAGCGGCCCAATTCCAGCCCAAGCCAAAACCAGAGCACAGACCGATCTCCAGGTTATATATATACACAATATATATGTAGAATCGGGAGGGAGAGACAAATCTCTCGAAAACCCTAACCATAAGTCGCGCCTCTACCCCCAGAGCGTTGCTCGAGGCTGGGCGACCCACCCTGGCCCTGCTCGTCGCCGGGGGCAGCCACCGCTGGCCGAAGGCCGCGTGCACGAGCACATTGAACGATAGTAACAACTGCCAATGAGGCCACTTCACGAGAAGTTTTTGCAGCGTGTGATTGATCGTTCGTCGATCCACGAATTCGGGTATGAACACAACCTATACATCTTCCAACACCTTCTTTTAATTCGAATTTATATGCTATATAATTCCCAGAAGATCGATGCAAACTTACCCGAAAAACTGATTCGAAAATAGGACGAACACTAACCTAAACACTCCACTTGGAAGGCCAAACTTGGTCAATCCGACGAGACACTCAGGAAACTAAGTAATGACAGACCTAGACAACATATAGGACTCCACAACCCATTTTGTAGTAGTCGATTTTATCGACTACGCACCGAGAAATCGGATCCCAATTATTGGCAAAAACAGTTTTGCAAAACTGTAGAAATCTAGAAAAACCTTCGATACGACGTGCATCCCGCCAATCTAGGCGACATGGTCGCGAACCGAAAGCATCCAAAGGTGCGTATCGACTTCGTGGACGTGTGGGCTTTGACGAAATTCAAATTGGTCGCGTGTGCGCGACGAATTTGATACGTATCCATCGAAATTTACCGTATCGGCCATTGTGCAAATTTCCTAATTACTTTGTGTACGTTTGTTAGATCGAGACGAAACTTGCGCAAACAGGACCGTATTATTTTTCTGGTCATGTGTGCCAAGTTTGGTACAATTTTGAGATAGTTGATCGGATCACCGTTTCGCGGGCCCCACGATCCGATTCAACGGGCGATTTTGTGCACGGTTTGCCAAAATCCAACTTTGGATATATGGTTGGGTTCGTATCACCAAAACGAATCTATAGACATATAGTTTGATGACTTTAGAGACTATTGACTCTGGCACGCTTTTCGGTACAAAATGGGTCCAACGGTGGACATCGTTTTGGTCTGAAATAACCATTTTGCCCCTGTGTCCAGAATTGGACTTAAGGTTGGGCAATCCTAGCTAATTTGACTAATCTGAGAATGTTGACAATGTCTGTTTCAGCTTTCGAAGACAGTTGTGAGATTTGGACTTTACGGCTTACCAGTTGACGGTGTATTATTGGTTCTTCGTGCTACCACCAGGCAAGATACCTTGCCTCCCTCTATAGTTTATTGCATGTTTATAGATCTATTTTATCATGTTATTATTTTAGTTCTTTAGTCGATTTGATTTATATGTTCCTTATACCATTTACACCAGTTGATTGGCTTGCTTGTATATCACCTTTCGTGACATGATAGTGTAGTTATACTGGACAGGTTCATATCATAGTTCGTGCTAGAGTGGTCTTTATCTGTGTCTTGACTGACTTGTACCTTGTCTCACCAGTACCTTGCTTGAGTCGTGTCATAGAACGAGTACGTGTAGTTGAACTGCTAAATTCTTGTTATCGTTTTCTCAACCAGAGAGTCCACACTCGGGATGAGGGTTGATCAGTTGCACCAGAGAGTCCACACACGGGATGAGGGTGTTTGTTACTTGGCACCAGAGAGTCCACACTCAGGACGCGAGGGTATTTATCTTGATCTTTTTGCATCCGTGAGTCCACACTCGGGACGAGGATGTTGTTATTTGCACCAGTGAGTCCACACTCGGGACGAGGCTATTTGTCTTGATCTGTTTACATCCATGAGTCCACACTCGGGACGAGGATGTTGTTATTTGCACCAGTGAGTCCACACTCGGGATGAGGGTGTTTGTCTTGATCTATTTACATCCGTGAGTCCACACTCGGGACGAGGATGTTATACTTGCACCAGAGACTCCACACTCGGGATGAGGGTGCCTTACCTTGAACTAACCAGAGAGTCCACACTCGGGGCGAGGGTTAGTGATTAGTTCAACCTGCGAGTCCACTCGGGGCGAGGGTTTGGTATTCCATTGATCTCGTGTTCACTTGTTCATCCAGCAGTTCAGTTATGTGTAGTTGTTCTTGTATTCCAGTTCACAGTCACCTGTCAGTAGCCACTTGTCGATAGTCACTTGTTAGCAGTTTTGGTCGTAGTCTCTTGCCATGTGTATGCCTCGTTTCTTGCTTACATTCTGTTTATAATTTATGCATGATTAAACTGCTAGATAGGCATGTTTTTATGTTTCTTGCTATGTCCCCTGAGGACCTGATGATCTCTTCAGGTTAGCGATTGCATGGAGTTAGTTAGCAGAACAGGATGGTTGATGATTGTGATGCATAATTCAAGAATTCGTCAGTGATATTACATTGTTATCCTTTCGTGCTTTACATTCCTTATCATAAGATATCCTGCTTATTGATTCACTTTAAAGACTCTTGTTATAATCTTTGGAGTCTTATCGGACATATATGCTAGTGGGCTGCAGACCACGACCCATAGTGTTCATTCAAGTTTTGTACATTTATTGTGCATTTGAGATATAGATTTGTTTTGCCATGATTTGGCAGTTTACCATGCTCTTGACAGAGTTTACATATTCAAGTCGGACTGGAGTCCGCTTGGTACGTAGCTAGCTTACGCATGTACTTGCATCCAAAAAGTGGGTGCGGGTTGGGACATCCCTCGCATGTTATCGACATACATGGCAGACGGAGAAAGACCTGAAGAAGCCAGTGATGAGACTAATAAACGGCTAGAGGGTCTTGAAACTGCATTTGCCAAGATTACTGATTTACTTACTAGTATCATAGCAGTCCAAGCTGCTGGGGCTGTTCCTCTACCTCAAAAAAACGTCTCGGCTCACGCTAGTCCGGCTCATAGCAAAAACCCTCCTTCACTACAAAAGGAGTATCATTCCGTTGTGCCTTCTCCAAATCTTGTAAATGCTGGGGGTGGTCCTTCGCCAACGACGCCTGACAACCACACAGCAGCCGTTTCCCAACACCTGCTCAATCAACAGGATGTAATTTATTCTATGGTTGCCCGTCTCCACCCCATCTCACACAAAGACGAGCTTTAAAAGATGGGGATATCTCTGCCTTTTTCTCCTGAATGGGAGAATGCTACTTGCCCTCCTAACTACAAGCCGCTGACGCTAAATTCATTTGACGGGTTGACTTCTCCTCGTCAACACATGACATACTTCAACATGCAGACTCTACACTTACCCAGGGACGATCTGTTCTTGTCAAAGCTGTTTATTAGCACCTTGCAGGGGGTAGCTTTTGAATGGTTCTGCAGTCTGCTTGACGGTTGTATCAATTCTTTTAAAGACTTGGAGAGGTTGTTCCTCAACAGGTTTTACGAGAGTGGCATGCATGTTAGTATATCCACCCTCATCGAGACCAAGCAAAGGAGGACTGAGTCTGTCATTGCTTTCATCGAACGCTTCAGGCGGCTAGCGTTGGAGATGCCCTTCGGTATACCAGACTCAGAACTTATGGATACTTGTCGACATAACTTTCTTCCTATAGTGAAGTTATGTCTAGGTATACATAAGTATGATGCATGGCCCGCTTTTAGTGGGGCCGCTGATGCTGCTGAAAATGACGTTCCTAATCTGGAATTACTGGGGTTGAAAACACCCAAATCTGAAAACAAAGGCAAGCATCCTCAAACTATCCCTGTTCGTGTGGGTAAAGAAAAAGAAGTCCTGAAGGTCAACACTTCCAAGGGAGCTTCTAATTCTCAGGACGCCTCTGACAAACCTAAGGAGACCTTCTCCTTTGACGAAGACGATGTCATTACCATTTTTCACACATTGACGAAGGGTAATAAACTGACATTGCCTCCACCTCGACGTCCTGCAGAGGCAAACCAACTCAACAATCCCAAGTACTGTCTTTATCATCAGTAAGTGCATCACTCTACCAAGGATTACATCGTCCTGAAGAAAAGATACAACAGCTTATCGACAGCCAAGTGACCAACCTCAAAGCTGAAGACAATGTCCTATCTTCTAACATGATCTCTCTTCAGTTTTATGACTTTCCTCCACAGAAGTCCTAGACGGCGTGGTCCCGATCCCCAAGGTAATAATGGAAGTCGTCAACCTGCCGCCAGCTCGCAACTCAACCTTGGTACCACTCACGACTGAACGTGGTGAGATCATGTGGGTCCATCCGGACCTAGTGCAAGAAATGACGTAGGGGGTGATATCTTCCAAAGCAAAAAAGGGCAAGAAATACAAGTCATGCCATATGGTGTCTTCTCCCATCTCCGAAGTTCTATCTGGCAAGACGCGATCGGGGAAGGCTTATCTACGGACTTACGACCCCGCACAAGAAGAAGCGGCACCTTCTCAAGCTCCTGCTGTCCCCACAAGCTCAGAAGTCGGCCGTCTAAGCCTTCAACTACCGACAAAGCCAAGCAGAATGAGACGCAATTTGACAAGTCTCTAAAGGCGCCAGCTCTCGAAGGCATGGATCGGCCCTACAACTTTGACATACTGGCACAGCTAGCCAATACACCTGCCAGGTTGTCTCTGTTCGATCTATTGCGACTCTCCAAAGAAATACGGAAGGCCTTAAGTGAGGCATTACTACATGCCGACTCTTATCTCGCTGAAGTCAAAGCTTCCGCTGAAGATCCTGTCTCATGTCCCCACTTCTACAGTACAATGGAAGTAGTGCCCGACATCACCTTTTCACAGGAGGACATGCTACTCAAACATAATCGTCATGATAGACCTCTGTACTATACAGGGTATATCGGGGCGATTAAGGTGGATCGGATGCACATCGATCCAGGTTCCTCCCTCAGCATCATTCCTAGAACTTTGCTTCAAATTCTAGAAATCCCTCTGCACAAGCTATCTGTAACCAATACAAGTATTATGGCTTTCAATGCTGGAAGAAGCCACCCGCTGGACAAGATCCGTCTTAAGTGCCAGATCGGTGATCTCCGAACGAAGGTTTCTTGCTATGTGATCGATGCCAATGTATCCTACAATATCTTGTAGGGACGTCCGTAGATACACGAGAACATGATCGTTCCTTTGATACTTCACCAGTGCTTCAAGTATGTCAACAGCGATGGCGTCGTAAAGACGGAGTTTGCCGATGTCGATCCTTTTAAGGGTATCAAAGCATACTATGGAGATTCGGTACTTTACCAATCTCAGCCCCCCAAGGATGACGGCAACAAAGCTGATGATGAAGCTAAACCAAGTTTATCCTCCAATGATGGTCCCTTGATTATCCGAGTCAAAGGACGTACTTCTCCAAAAAGTACTCCGAAGCCTCTCATAATCTGGGTGAAAAAGAAGAACCCTGATAAGGTCAAACCATTGACCATCACTCTTCGCAAGACACCTCGGGTGGAACCTGTTGAAGTCCGTCCTCCCAATCCTGAATAATTACCCTATGTGGTAAACTTGGCCAAGACTGTGGCTCCTCTTCCAGATAATGATCCCCTCAATGAGTATATCATTACTCATAATAATGTACCTTCAGTGGATGATGTTATCCCTGAAGAAGAACTTATATATTTCCTTAGTAAAGGTTTATCTTTGAATTACTCCGATGTCTATCAATCTGTAAACTACTACATAGATACGATTTACGCTCTAGAGCACGGCATAGGACAACACCTCTGTATGTCGGTCACGATGCCTCATCTGCGGGAAAAAGTTTACCCAGAAGATATCCACTACTTCATCGTTCCAGCCAGAAAGAAGGGTAAAGAGCTAATCATCTTTGGCCGAATAATTGGCGAAAGAAAATTCGTTCCGGACTCTACTTCTTCCAATCACAACACGAAAGCTGACTATGACTCTGGGAAAATGCAACTTTTTTGATATAGTTGGCAGGCCAAGAATATCATCCAGAACATGGGATATGACATAAAAAGCGACCAGGGGCTAAACTACGGTCGGGGACGACGGTTGCCAATACGTCACTTTGCCCCTCCCAGCAAACCCGAGAACTATTATCAACAAAACGGTGTTGTTTTGGGTTATGTCACTCCTCCAAAAACTCTCAAAAGATTAGATGATGAAGCAGATCGTTGTTCTCATTCTTCTGATTCCTGCCTCTGGGACTCAGACTCCAGCAATGGCGACATGTTCAAAGCAACTCTGTCCGTCAACATGGTTTCAGATGACCAAATTGCAGACAATGTCCAATCGATCGAGCTTGAACAATGGGCTCAAAAGATGGATACTAGGTGGGAGCTGTATTTCGAACAATGTGAACCACCTATCGAAGACGAAGTCGTCCAAGTCAATTTAGGAGATGAATCATCTTTTAAACCAATCTTCATCAGCAATAGTCTATCTGGCGATGAACGAAAATCTCTTATACAGCTTATAAGAGAATACATCGACGTCTTTGTATGGAGCTATGAAGACATGCCAGGCCTGGACCCTAAAGTCGCCATGCACCGCTTAAATATTTCGTATAAAGCTAAGCCAGTGAAGCAGCAGCAACGACGATTCCGACCAGATGTCATGGAGGCCATCCAGAATGAAGTCAAGAAGCTCATTTCCAGTGGATTCATCCGCAAAGAACAACACCCTTACTGGATTGCTAACATTGTTCTAGTCATGAAAAAGAACGATAAAGTTTGAGTCTGTATCGATTACCGTGATTTGAACTCTGCATGCTCGAAAGACGAGTTCTCTCTACCGATCACCGACGTAATGATCGATAATACTTGCGGCTTCGAGCGGATGTCCTTCATGGATGGGTTCTCAGGCTATAACCAGTCAAGATGTTCCTCGACGATGAAAAGCACCCATCTTTTCGAACACCGTTGGGGGTATACTGTTATACGGTGATGCCCTTCGGATTAAAAAATACAGGGGCGACATACCAGCGATCCATGAACACAATTTTTTCTGATCATTTGTACAAAACAGTGGAGTGCTACGTAGACGATATCGCAGTTAAAAGTCATCTCAAGGGCAACCACCTCCATGACTTGAGAACGGTGTTCGAACTAATGCGTGCACACCAACTCAAGATGAATCCAACCAAGTCTTTTCTGGGAGTCTCCAGCGGTAAGTTCCTTGGTTTCGTCATCACTTTAAAGGGTATATATCTTGACCCGGAGAAAGTGAAGGCTATCCTCGATATGTATCCTCCAAGAAATCTCAAAGAGCAACGTGGACTACAAGGAAGGTTAGCCTACATCAGACGATTCATTTCGAACCTTTCTGGAACATGTCAACCGTTCACTCAGCTAATGAAGAAAGGCGTATCTTTCGTCTGGACTGAACAATGTCAACGCACATTCGATGACATCAAGAAGTATCTCACAAGCCCCCCAGTATTGGTAGCTCCAATAATAGGGAAGCCCTTCTTACTATATGTCCGTGCTATAGACCATTCTCTTGGCACCCTATTAGCTCAGAAGAATGAAGGCATCCATGAACAGGCAATCTACTACCTCAGCCGCACAATGGTGGGTGCCGAGCACAGATACACACCTGTGGAAAAGGAATGTCTTGTCCCGGTATTTACCATCCAGAAGACACGCTTCTATGTGTCTGGGCAGACTATCCACATCATATCTAAAGTCAATCCTCTCATAATACTCATGACTAAACCGGGTTCTCTCAATTCTCGGTTAGGTACATGGGCAATGCTGTTGACTCCATACGATATGTTGTTCGTTCCTCAGAAGGCAGTAAAAGGCCAAGCGTTAGCTGATTTCCTAGCAGCTCATCCGGTGCCAAAATCTTCCAAACTCTACGATAAAATCCCTGATGAAGTAGTGGAGTCTAACACCGCAACTGAAGAAATCCCCATTTGGGGAATGTTCTTTGACGGTGCATCAAGAACAGGACCTAAAGGAAATATCATGGCCGAATTAGGTGTCGTGCTCGAATCACCCGACCAACTGGTTATACATCATGCATATTCTCTCACGAAACCCTGTACCAACAATATGGCCGAATATAATGCCCTATTGATCGGCCTGCAACTGGCAAAACAACTGGGAGTTGACTATCTAGAAGCTTATGGCATTTCTAAGCTAATAGTTAGTCAGGTCCGAGGGGATTATGAAGTTCGTCATGAAGATCTCCTCCTCTATCACAAAGCGACAATCGAGTTGGCGTCTACTTTTGATGGATTCTTCATCGAGCACGTGCCTCGACTACAGAATATAAAAGCAGATGCTCTAGCCGGTCTCGCTGCTTCCTTGACCGTCCCTACTAATACTCAGCAGTCGATCACAGTGTCTGGTCGAGAACTATTCTGTGTGAAAGATGCCGTGCATATTTATCACAGTTACGCAACAGAAACAAACGTCGATGTTAAAGACTGGAGATTTCCTTTCATAGACTACCCATCTATGGAATCCTCCCCGAGGACCTGAAGGAAGTAGTGTCTATCCAAAGGTGATCCCTCAGATTTTACTACGACACAGCTACCAAGATGCTGTACCGACGCTCTTACGACGGGCTACTATTTTGATGTTTATCAGATACAGAAGCCAAACATGCACTACGGAAGGCTCACGATGGAGTTTGTGGTATACATCACCCAAGCCCCAAATTACAAGATTGCCTCAAACGAATGGGTTATTATTGGCCCACGATGATAGCAGATGTTGTTGATTATACAAAAAAGTGTAGTGCTTGTCAGTTCCACGTCGATTTTATTCATCAATCTTCGGAGTTTCTACACCCTACTGCAGTATCTTGGCCTTTTGAAGTCCGGGGTATGGACGTCATAGGCCCAATCAGCCCGCCATCTTTCAGAGGACATCGGTTCATCCTAGCCATAACCAATTACTTCTCCAAATGTACGGAAGCTATACCGCTCACCGAAGTGAAGGCGTCAAACGTGATCAGTTTCATCAAACATCACGTTATCTACCGCTTCGACCTACCTCGCAGGATCATCCATAATAATAGTCCATAATTCGCAAGCCATGCATTCTATCGGTTCTGCAATAGAAATCTTGTCCAGAATGTAGCCTCTACTGCCTACAATCTAGCGGCTAACGGGCTAGCAGAAGCTTTCAATAAAACCATCATTAAACTTCTAACGAAGTTCGTGTCTTCAAACATACGTAATTGGAATGAGAAGCTCGACGAATGTCTATGGGCCTATCGTACAACGGTCCAGACTCCAACAGGCAGTACGCCATTCTCTCTGGTTTGTGGGAGCGAAGCAGTTCTTTCCCCAGAAATCTAGATTCCTTCTCTTCGAGTAGCCTTAGCCAGCGAGTTGACTATCGAAGAAAACTATCGTACAGGAGCTCGAAGCACTGGACGAAAAACACATGTTAGCTCAGCAGCGCATTGAGCTATACCAAGCACAACTTGTAGTGCCCCGAAATTTATGATACGTATTTTATACGTGTTTGTATTTCTGACCCGTATTTTTTTTTTGATCAGTTAGTTGTGGTTTATTTCATATTTAGCATTATGGTTTAATTGTCATTTATCGTTCATAGATTAATTCTGATTAGTGGAGTTTGGTTTTATTTGGATAGAAGGAGGATTGGGTTGGCTCGGTTTGGCCTGGCTTGGTTCGGTTGGCTTGGTTCGGTTTGGGATTTCTCTTGGTTCATCATGAACCAAGGGGTGAACCCCCTACCTACCACCACCACTCATATTTATTACCTATTCTTCTTCTCTCTCTTCATTAATCTCTTCTTCCTTCTCTATTAAACCCACCACCAACCAAGAACACCCCTTAGGCAAGTGCATCTTGCTTCATGGAGGAACCCAAATTTTATTGTTCCATTCTCTTCTTTGCAACATTTTAACTTACTTTAGTACTTGACATTTCTCCTTTCATGGCTAGATTCTTGTAGATCTAAGTTTAAATTATTTTCGAAAATCTTGGGTTTTGATCTACTAAACCTTGTTATTTTTGAGTTTTGATGGTTCCATGTTGTTGAGAATTTTATTCTACCCAATTTTAACCTTTAAAAAATTGGATTTGGACTTATTTTGCCAAGTTATGGACTTTTGAAGCTTGGGTTCAACCATGGAGTTTTTGCTATTCTGGAGAAGACAGTGAACAGTGTGCGAGCTTTTTAGCTTGCGTCATTGAGCTGCGCGCGCTCTTTAGCGCTGCACGATCTGCCCCATACGCTGCCTTTTGGGAGCATATGACTCGCATACGCTCGCTTGCTTGACAAGGAGTCGTATGGACCCCATACGCTGCCTTTTGGGAGCGTATGACTCGCATACGCTCGCTTGCTTGACAAGGAGTCGTATGGACCTCATACGCTGCCTTTTGGAGCGTATGTCTTACATACCCTGACCTGAGCGTACCCTGACCTGAGCGTAGCTTGACCTGAGCGTATGCTGCCTGAGCGTATGCTGACTGAGCGTATGCTGCCTGAGCGTATGCTGCCTGAGCGTAGCCTGACCTGAGCGCAGTCTGACTCAGGCGCAACTGGACCTGACCCTACTTACCCTGGATTTTCTATAGCCCTGTATATTGATATTTTATTAGATATTTAACGCCCTTTTTTATGAACTTGATAATCCCGAATTTATTTATTATGCTTGGAATGATAAATGACATGCTTGATAGTGGCCCGCCGTGGTGCACTCCTGACTTGATAACTTGACCTGATAACTTGACCTGCTACACATGACATGACAGTGACCCGTAGTGGTACACTCTTGACTAGTACCCTGACATGCTTGATAGTGGCCCGTCGTGGCGCACTCTTGACTAATTAATTCATTGGCCTGGACACCGTGGATGATTGTGCTTGTATAAACTACGAGTCCTGTGTGTCTTGTATCATGTCTAGGGCATGATCCCTGAGTACCACAGTCAGGGATTCATACTGAATCTGGCTAGGTTAATGACTAGATTGATCAAATAGTTCATGGAGAATTTCCCAGCTACCTGTTGCCCCTTTGGTCCCAGCCTTATATATATATACTTGGGATTTGTTGCTATCCGTCGAGATGAGCGCACTTCCAGCCCGCCGTCGAGTGTGGTACCTTAGGACACATGTATCTTACTACAGTGTGTCTGTTATATCCGGCTATCTTTTCCTTTTCTTGCTGGGATCACTCAGGTAGTAACAAACAGAAATCGGACTTGGGATTCTCATTGCATTTGCTAGTAACTAGGCCTGTGATAACCCTAGTTAGTTAAAGTAGCAAGCCGTATTTATTGCTTGGCCGTGATTGATTGGATGGAGTCTAGTCCAGCTTTGTCTCGTCCTGATCCTGTACAATTTCTGACATGACATGATTACTCGTGCTTTATCTTAATTCTATATCATGAATAATTGCATGACCAGATTTCTTATATTTTCTTGCCGATAAATGGTGGAAGAAACCAAGTTCTGTTCAGACGAAGGATTACAACTTCGTTCCTTGTTTGGTTTACGGGTTGTAACCTGGTTATCTGAATAGTCCCATGGTTATCTCATCGTATATCATCCTGTCATGCTTTATCATAGGTTCTGTCTTTTATTGATTCTGTGCAAGATTGTCTTTTATATTCACCTGTCATGCTTTTCTTAATTACTGTCTCTTATTATGTAATTGTATTCTTGTGCTAATTTGCTGGTTTTAGTTCCTAAGTGAAGCCTCCTTTGTGGTACTTGCTCTTTCTGGGGTCTGACCCAACTAGTTTTGTATGGCCAGATATCGGAGCAGCAGCAAAGGATCTACCTGTTTTCCAGCCAGATGGTGACCACTAGAGGGAATCCTGGCAACGAGTGGGTTATTTTTGGCTCTCCCACTCTATTGTACATTATTCTTTTGAGGCGTTTAGCCGACGAGCACTTGTTAGCTCGATGCACTTTAATTCTGTCTGCCTACGGGCTGTAATCATGATTGGCAACTCGAGGTTGATCATGTATGACTTAACTCTTGCTAGTCCTTATATTTTGTACGACTAGCTTCATGATCATCTGGATATGTAATGTTTGGGACGCCTTACAATTGTATATTTGGTGATCTGATATCTTGTAACTATTACTAGTTGGTTGAGATTGAGACAATAGGATAATTTATGACCTTAAGAGACTGATGGCTTGTAGATAAACCCTCATATTTCTAGACAGCCGTGACCGTGTAGTGAGATGGATTCCATTTCATTATACGTAGCTGGCTATGTTCGCCCCCGCTCTCCAGTATTCTGGTTCTGGGGCGTGACATGGTTTAAGTGGTGGCCCATGCAGGCCTTGTCAATCAAGAAATATGGGGGTTTACCGGATAGATGTCTCAATCTGTACTCGCCTTTGATCTCCACTCGTATCTTCTTATCTCCTTGGATTCCTGACTTGATAACATGCTTGCATCATTGTTCTATCCTGGTCCTTCCTTAATATTCTCGATGTCATTGCTCCAGTGGCATCATTCCAGTTGATCAGCCAGAAGGAGTTCGACCGGCGGACCAGCAACAGCAAGAAGATCAAGATCAGTCTTCAGCCCCACCCCCAGCAGCTTGGACTTTAACTATTGGAGCTCCGAGGCGAGCAGCTTCAGTTACGTCGGTCCAGCACTCTACCCCGACGTATTCTCAGCAGAAGCAGAAGCAAGCGCAATCTTCCGCCATGGGCTGTTCTTATTGTAGGAAGCCTGGACACATGGTAGCAGAGTGTCGCAAGGCGTTGGGATTGTGTTTACTGTGTGGAGCACCGGACCATAGGGTGGGGTCCTGCCCTTTTAGAGTTGATTCAGCATTGACAGTAACTAGTCCCTCGGTTATGGGACCAATACCAGAACCAGCTCCAGTTCACCAACCACAGCAGCTTCCGTTCCCGGGTCCATTGCCGTCTCAGGCCCAGGCCTTCCAGCAACAGAGGCCTCAGCAGTTCGCCCTAGCTCAGGCCCAGATCCAGAATCGGTGGAGAGGTATCTGTGTCCTATTGTCTTGCTTTCCGACCGTCGTCATGCGGGATACATGTCATATTTCATGTATCCTAATTACAACGGTATATCTCAGACCCGAGCCATTTCCTAGATCATTCGAAAAGGTTGGTACCAATAGCCTTTAACCTTTTCGTATGGGGAAAGGCACGTGTCCATGTTTGACCAAAGAGAGAGACCTCAAGCGCAAGGCTATCAGTTTAGTTCGTGTTCTTGAGTTCATCGCTCCTTGTAATGCCTGTGTTCGTATTACATATTTTGGGATACGTATACGTATTTTATTCTGTATTGCCTGATTCCTTGTTTAGCTCTCGGCTTGGTTTAACTCTCGGTTTGGGTTGGCTTGGTTCGGCCGGCCCGATGCTTGGTTCATCATGGGCCAAGGGTGGAACACCTTAGCCTATGCTTCTCCTTCATTTCCACCACAACCCTCCTCTTTATTATCCCCACCAACCTTCTTTCTCCTCCATAATTCTCATTTACTTCTCCTTCCCCCACCATTACTCTTCTCCACCAACCAAGAACACCATAGGCAAGTGCAACTTGCTTCCACAAGAGAACCCCTTTTGATGGTTTCATTAGCTTCTCCTCATGATTCTAAACCACATTAGAACTTGTCATTTTCCATTTTGAGGCTTTAATTCTTGTAGATCTAGAGTCTTGCTATTTTTGGATTTTTGGTGGTTTTGATCTATCAAACTTCCTTGTTTTCAAGTTTTGACGGTTCCACGTTGTAGAGAATTTCATTCTACCCAATTTTAACCTTTGGAAAGTTGGATTCGGACTTGTTTTGACCAAGATATGGACTGTTGAAGCTTAGATTCAACTTTAGAGTTCTTGCTGTTCTTGCCATTTGGAGAAGACAGTGAACAGTGAGCTAGCTTTTTAGCTTACGCCACTGAGCTATACGCTGCTCTTTAGCGAGCGTACGCTAGCCTTGGTACGCTGCTCTTTAGCGAGCGTACGCTAGCCTTGGTACGCTGCTCTTTAGCGAGCGTACGCTAGCCTTGATACGCTGCCTGTTGGCAGCGTGTCTTTTGCGTACGCTAGCGTGAGCGTGCCCTAGACCCTTTCGTACGCTAGCTCAAGCGTACGCAGTCTTGAGCGTACGCTAGCTTGAGCGTATGCTGACCTGTAGCTTGAGCGTGCCCTTGTGTACGCTGACCCTTACGTACGCTTCCTATTGGCAGTGTATGGACCCTTTGGTACGCAAGCTTGAGCGTACGCTGACCTGTAGCTTGAGCGTGCCCTTGTGTACGCTGACCCTTGCGTACGCTTCCCATTGGCAGTGTGTGGACCCTTTGGTACGCTAGCTTGAGCGTACGCTGACCTGTAGCTTGAGCGTACGCGTGCCTTGGAACACTAGCTTAAGCGAGCAAGGTGTACGCTGGCCTGAGCGTAGCATGCACTGAGCGTATGGCCTTTGGCTGACTTGGCCTTATGTCAGCGTGTCAGATTTGGTTTTATTTTTCTTAAGCTTGGCTCTTTTATAGCCCTGTGTATGGTATTTTTATTAGGTATTTTACGCCCATTTTATATCCTTACGCCTTTTGTCCTGAACTTGATAATTGCGAATTTACTTGATATATTTGGAATTGACAATTGAGCATGACCTGATAGTGACCCGTAGTGGTGCACTCCTGACATGAGTAACCTGACATGACCTGATAGTGGCCCGTCGTGGCGCACTCCTGACAAGTACACTTGACCTGATAACCTGACATGTATACCTTGATAAGCTGTTGCGACGGCTACCTGACAGGACATGACCTGTATAATAACCTGGATACCGTGGGCGATTGTGCTTACATAAATAATCCAGTCTTGTCTTGCATCATGTCTAGGAGGGGACTCCTGAGTACCACGGTCAGGAGTACCTATTCAAATAAACTAAGGGCTAATAACTAGATTAATACATTAGTCATGAAGAGATTTCCCAGCTACAGGCAATCCCGTTACCTGGGCACGCCTTGGGATCTGTAGCCTGTCGTCGAGTAGGGCACATTTCCAGCACACTGTCATGTGTTGCACCCTTCACGCTACCTAAGGGTACATTCGTTTCCTGGACGATGTACCCACCTGAATTCAACTCTAATCTTTTAACCCGGGGAACCTGGATGGTCTGCAGGGCTTGTGGCTGTGGAACAATCTCACTGCATTTTGTTAGTAATTAGGCTTGTGACAACCCTAGTTAGTTAAAGTATCAAGCCGTAATTCTTGCTTGGCCGTGAAGTGATTGGACGGAGTCTAACCAGTCTAGTCCTGCCCGGATCCTGTTCCAGATCATTGAACGACCAGAATGCTTGTATTTATTTTACCGATAAATGGTGAGAATTCCAAGCTCTGTTCAGACGAAGGGTTACAACCCCGGTCCTTGTTTGGTTTACGGGTTGTAACCTGGTTATCTGAATAGTTCTATGGTTATCTCGTCGTATATCATCCTGGTGTATTTTCTTTATTTTCAGTTCTTACTTTATTTATATCTTGTGCTGATTGCTGGTTTTGGTTCTTAAGTGAAGCCTCCTTTGTGGCACTTGCTCTTTCTGGGGTCTGACCCAGCTGGTTTTGTGTGGCCAGATTTCGAAGCAACTCTAGAGGATCTACCGACCTTCCTGCCAGATGGTGAACACTAGAAGGAATCCCGGCAACGAGTAGATTTTATTTTTGCTCTCCCACTCTATTGTAAAAATATTCTTTTGAGGCGTTTGGCCGACGAGCACCTGTTTAGCTCGATTGCACTTACTTACTGTCTGCCTACGGGCTGTAACATGATTAACAGATCCTAGGGTTGATCATGTATGACTAAACTCTTGCTAGTCCTGACATTTTGTAACGACTAGCTTCATGATCAACTGAATATGTAATGTTTGGGATGCCTTACTATTGTATATTTAATGATCATACATCTTGTGACTTTTACTTACTTGCTTGTGATTGAGACACTAGGCTTGTTCATGACCTTAAGAGACTGTTGGCTTGTAGATAAACCCTCATGTATTTAGACAGCCGGGACCGTATAGCGAGATGGATTCCATTTCATATACGTAGCTGGCTATGTCTGCCCCCGCTCTCCAGTATTCTGGATCTGGGGCGTGACACTCCTTGGAGGAGTCAAACGTGGGAGTGTGAGGATGATACCCGATCACGTTATCCCAATCGGTTTGGCTCGTGAGGTGTAATATCTTCCTTATGCCTTGTACTTCGATTCCTTGCTTGCATGTATGATTGTATGATTGATTGGTAGCGTAGATTGCTTGCGATAGTATAGCTGTCCTGACATCCCTAGCCTCTTGATTAAATTCTGAGGACGGAATTCTTTTAAGGTAGGTAGGATGTAGTGCCCCAAAATTTGTGATACGTATTTTATACGTGTTCGTATTTCTGACCCGTATTTTTCTTTTCTTTGATCAGTTAGTTGTGGTTTATTTCATATTTAGCATTGTGGTTTAATTGTCATTTATCGTTCATGGATTAATTCTGATTAGTGGAGCTTGGTTTTATTTGGATAGGAGGAGGATTGGGTTGGCTCGGTTTGGCCTGGCTTGGTTGGGTTGGCTTGGTTCGGTTTGGGATTTCTCTTGGTTCATCATGAATCAAGGGGTGAACCCCCTACCTACCACTATCACTCATATTTATTACCTATTCTTCTTCTCTCTCTTCATTAATCTCTTCTTCCTTCTCCATTAAACCCACTACCAACCAAGAACACCCCTTAGGCAAGTGCATCTTGCTTCATGGAGGAACCCGAATTTTATTGTTCCATTCTCTTCTTTGCAACATTTTAACTAACTTTAGTACTTAACATTTTCTCCTTTCATGGCTAGATTCTTGTAGATCTAAGTTTAAATTATTTTCGAAAATCTTGGGTTTTGATCTACTAAACCTTGTTATTTTCGAGTTTTGATGGTTCCATGTTGTTGAGAATTTTATTCTACCCAATTTTGACCTTTGAAAAGTTGGATTTGGACTTGTTTTGACCAAGTTATTGACTTTTGAAGCTTGGGTTCAACCATGGAGTTCTTGCTGTTCTGGAGAAGACAGTGAGCAGTGCGCGAGCATTTTAGCTTGCGTCACTGAGCTGCGCGCGCTCTTTAGCGCTGCGCAGTCTGCCCCATACGCTGCCTTTTGGGAGCGTATGACTCACATACGCTCGCTTGCTTGACAAGGAGTCGTATGGACCCCGTACGCTGCCTTTTGGGAGCGTATGACTCGCATACGCTCGCTTGCTTGACAAGGAGTCGTATGGACCTCATATGCTGCCTTTTGGAGCGTATGTCTTGCATACCCTGACCTGAGCGTACCCTGACCTGAGCGTAGCTTGACCTGAGCGTATGCTGCCTGAGCGTATGCTGACTGAGCGTATGCTGCCTGAGCGTATGCTGCCTGAGCGTAGCCTGACCTGAGCGCAGTCTGACTCAGGCGCAACTGGACCTGGCCCTATTTACCCTGGATTTTCTATAGCCCTGTAAATTGATATTTTATTAGATATTTAACGCCCTTTTTTATGAACTTGATTATCCCGAATTTATTTATTATGTTTGGAATGATAGATGACATGCTTGATAGTGGCCCGCCGTGGTGCACTCCTGACTTGATAACTTGACTTGATAACTTGACCTGCTACACATGACATGACAGTGACCCGTAGTGGTGCACTCTTGACTAGTACCCTGACATGCTTGATAGTGGCCCGTCGTGGCGCACTCTTGACTAATTAATTCATTGGCCTGGACACCGTGGATGATTGTGCTTGTATAAACTACGAGTCCTGTGTGTCTTGCATCATGTCTAGGGCATGATCCCTGAGTACCACGGTCAGGGATTCATACTGAATCTGGCTAGGTTAATGACTAGATTGATCAAATAGTTCATGGAGAATTTCCCAGTTACATGTTGCCCCTTTGGTCCCGTCCTTATATATATACATCGGATTTGTTGCTATCCGTCGAGATGAGCGCACTTACAGCCTGCCGTCGAGTGTGGTACCTTAGGACACATGTATCTTACTACAGTGTGTCTGCTACATCCTACTATCTTTTCCTTTTCTTGCTGGGATCACTCAGGTAGTAACAAACAGGTAACCGGACTTGGGATTCTCATTGCATTTGCTAGTAACTAGGCCTGTGATAACCCTAGTTAGTTAAAGTAGCAAGCCGTATTTATTGCTTGGCCGTGATTGATTGGATGGAGTCTAGTCCAGCTTTGTCTCGTCCTGATCCTGTACAATTTCTGACATGACATGATTACTTGTGCTTTATCTTAATTCTATATCATGAATAATTGCATGACCAGATTTCTTATATTTCCTTGCCGATAAATGGTGGGAGAAACCAAGTTCTGTTCAGACGAAGGGTTACAACCCCGGTCCTTGTTTGGTTTACTGAATAGTCCCATGGTTATCTCATCGTATATCATCCTGTCATGCTTTATCATAGGTTCTGTCTTTTATTGATTCTGTGCAAGATTGTCTTTTATATTCACCTGTCATGCTTTTCTTAATTACTGTCTCTTATTATGTAATTGTATTCTTGTGCTAATTTGCTGGTTTTAGTTCCTAAGTGAAGCCTCCTTTGTGGCACTTGCTCTTTCTGGGGTCTGATCCAGCTGGTTTTGTAAGGCCAGATACCGGAGCAGCAGCTAAGGATCTACCTGCTTTCCAGCCAGATGGTGACCACTAGAGGGAATTCTAGCAACGAGTGGGTTATTTTTGGCTCTCCCACTCTATTGTACATTATTCTTTTGAGGCGTTTAGCCGACGAGCACTTGTTAGCTCGATGCACTTTAATTCTGTCTGCCTACGGACTGTAATCATGATTGGCAACTCGAGGTTGATCATGTATGACTTAACTCTTGCTAGTCCTTATATTTTGTACGACTAGCTTCATGATCATCTGGATATGTAATGTTTGGGACGCCTTACAATTGTATATTTGGTGATCTGATATCTTGTAACTATTACTAGTTGGTTGAGATTGAGACAATAGGATAATTTATGACCTTAAGAGACTGATGGCTTGTAGATAAACCCTCATATTTCTAGACAGCCGTGACCGTATAGTGAGATGGATTCCATTTCATTATACGTAGCTGGCTATGTCCGCCCCCGCTCTCCAGTATTCTGGTTCTGGGGCGTGACACAACTTTCCAGAGGCTTCAATAAAATAGTGAAGGAAAGAATCTTCCAAGTCGGTGATCTAGTCTTAGCAGTGAGAAGACCAATGTTCATGACGCACAAAACAAAAGGGAAATTTTAGCCTAAATGGGAAGGTCATTTCATTATAGAATCAGTGTATTCTAATGGTGCGTACCGACTAACCAAGCCTGATAGTGACTTGCTCATGATGCCTATCAACGATAAGTTCCTGAAGAAATACTATATGTAATCTTTTTCACATATGTTCAATCATGTAAATGTACAGTGCGATGTTTACGTGATTCAAAAAAATTATCTAACTATTATCCGTATTTGAAGAGTCTTGAATACGCCTTGGATAATAGGTCCTCTAAAATATTTCCCCACTGAAATTATTCCTATTTTTGACTCTGTCCAAACTCGTTTTGACGAAAACAAGTCACGTCCCTATTACCTCTGAATTGTTTTTCGATAATTATTTTCCCAGTGGAATGATTAAGAAATATTTTGCCATGTCCATATAACCTCTGAGCAAAGCATTCATCAAGGATAACCACGTCCATATTACCTCTGAACTATCCACTCCCACCTAATGTTATATATCTTTCCATGCCCATATTACCTCTGGTCAGATATAGAACATCCTCTGCTATTACGTCCATATTACCTATATTAGCAGATTCGTTCAACCTATTATCTATATTCAAAAAAAAAAAGAAAAAAAACTTGAATATTAAACGGATAATAGGTCCACATCAAATTCCCCAGCGGAATACCCACCAGAAATATCCTTACTACGTCCATATTACCGCTAGTTCTGATATTTCACAAAACCACATTCATTTTGAAAAGATTCTTTATTCTTTACTTTAACGTCTATCAAGAGATGGGAAAAAAGGGGTACAAGAGCCGTGACGGCTGGAAAAAAAATAGTTATAAACAAAAAAGCTATGGGATACATAGGCGATTGATATTGTCCCAGAGCTGCAATTTCGACTTCAGACTTCGCGGTAGCTCGACGGCGTGCCTCTTCTTGGCGAGCAGCTTCATCCTTGAAAAGGATCAGACTCATGTTCTCTCCCTCTAACTTCACCAGTTGTTCTTTTAAATGGACGAAAGTGGTGGCAGTCATGGCAGCTTGAGCCAAGTAGTCCTCCTGCTCAGACGTTGTTGTTCTCAAGTTGGCTTCCAATTGAGCAATCTCGTTTTGGATCTGCATGATGTGGTTATATTTCTCGGTAATCTGTACAGCCAGTTTATTCTTCAAGGCAGCACGTGCCTCATTTGAAATGTTGAACTGTCCATGATGGTTAGCCAATTCGTCGATCTCTTGAACGAGGGCATCCTTCCTCGCCTGGAAAGTAGCCTTCTCCTCCGCATGAGCCGTGATCAAAGCCTCATCTTCTGCACAGAATAGCAATGTCGGGCTTTGTTGCTTGGTATCCCAGAATCTGGCCACCTGACCCTCCAGGTCATTCAGAACTTTTCTCAGTGTATTAGCCTGCTCTTCATAGCCAGCAATGCTCTCAAAGGCCACCACTTGGCATTCGACAACAGCCTTCGCAGGGCCAAAGGCAGCATTCTGATTCAGGACTCCAGAAAGCTTTACTTTCAGCACAGAGTAGACAGCTTTGACGACTTCCTGGACTATCTCGTCGTCTTCAGTGGAGGTCGTCGGGGAGGAGGCTTGGAGAGTTTCTTCCACTCCAGGAAGGGATACCTGACAAGAAGCCGAACCTGACAAGAAAACAATATATACATCAGTAACCAAAAAAAGGAGAAAATATGAAAGAGTTGTAATTTCATACCTTCAGTATGCTCAGCGCCAACCTGGGCTACGCCATCAGTCTCGGCTTCTGGGAAACCGAGAGCAGGCCCAGACTGTTAAAGGAGAACAATATCAAGGCCCCGAGCGGCATCAGGCCTGGTATCTTCTACAATTTCAGCTAAAACGGGAGCAGATTCAGCAACAGCCCCCTCAGCAGGCTGTTCAACCTCTCCTTCTATAGCCGATACCGGCTCACTAACAGCTCCCTCCATACCAGCAAATTTGGAGAAGCCGGGAGCAACTTTTGTTCCTTTCCTAATGCCTGGGGCTATCTTCACGAGGGGTTCCTTCTCCTTGTCTACAAGGGAACATACAGTCATGGTCAGCCTCACGAGGAGCATGCAAAATCGAAGTCAAAAAATCTCATCCGAAAAGAGGTGCAAAGATAATGTACCCGCAGGAGGATGAGCCGATTGGACTTGATTTTCATCTAAGACCCTCATTACAGCTCCTGTTGTAGACATATCCTCCAAAGAAATGTCATAGGAGGGACTGATCTTTTGATTACAAATATGGTCTAGGCCTTCGCCCTGATCATCCCGTCGCTCAAACCTTACAGCTGAAGAAGATCCACCCTCATCTATCGGTCGAGGACGAGCAGGGGACACTGTCATCGCGTCCACTGTCTCAGACAAGGAGGCACCTACCTCAGCTACAACTTCAGGGTCCTGTGCAAAGGACAAACGCAAGGGTTAGAAAGCTTCTAAAGGCTCGACCAGAATAGCTATGGAGTCTAGGAAGGGATCTACCTCCCGAATGGTAACGTCCTGCAACGCCGTCTGCCGAGAAGACCTTCTAGGAGGAGGCGAGCTAGTACCCACGTCCGCGACCTTCTTTCTCCCCGGGAAACAACCACCTTCTTCCTTTTGGGCCGTGGAACCAGCTCGGTGGAAGCCTCCCTCTTATGAGGAATGTCGGGAAGAGGTTCTTCAGTACCCTCTCTCCGAGGTGCTGCAATGATAGGCTCCTCAACAACAACTCTCTGCTGCGGCGCTGTAGCCGGTTCAACTGTGGGAGCGGCGCCTCCCTTTCTGTTACCCCCATGGCACTCACTCGTCCTATCTCAGCAAGAGTAGGGCAAACTTAGTCCCCGATATAAAACTCTGCTCTCGGTCATACCGAGAAGGAAGGGTATTGACCTGAATATAGAACTTAGCAGCAACAAAGAGCATGTAGGTGTCAGGTTTATCTTCTGGCAAGGTAAAAACTGCCCCCGTACACCCAGCATTGTAGTAGCTCCATGCACGTGCCCCGTCAATCAGATACCCTATCGACTGGAGATGAAGACTGGGATTGCCCAAGAGAAGCTGGCTGTAGCCGAATTATCGTGTAAAGCGGCTCGAAAAATAAAGTTCCAGGAAAGTATGGTTCATATTACTGAATACCAAATGGGAAGGCCTAATGGATTGGAGCCAACGAAATGCCCCAATAGGAAGGCTAGTAGTGAGTGCCCCTCATCTACTAGGGTATCTCCTGTACGACCACTACCAGATGGAGGCGATACTCTAAAGAACTCATAGTTCTGCAGAAAACTCAAAGCCCTCCTACAAACAGGTACCCCTGTAACGGTCCAATCCATGTCTCTAAATCTCCGAAGGAAGGCATCCCCCGCCAAAGAGTCTGCCATCAGTCCGATATTTATCAATCTGGGACAATGCAGCACCAGCCATCCCATCATATAGTAGAAAGGAAACTCAGTCCTAGCAAAGTCCTTCCTGCCATCGTGTGTTATCGCGTTCACAATAAAATATTGCAAGCCCCGTCGGATGGCACAGACCATCACTGGAAGCAGAGCAAGTTGGCGTCCAAAGGCCAGCTTTACAGCCGGAAGTATCATATCCCGGCTTATTCTCTCAATAGACCCTGAACCAGCAGGGACTATGCAGTCACGAAGCCATATCATCAGAAAAGCAGCTAGCACCACCTTTTCTGACATCTTGAACTCAGCCTGCCTGAAGAAATGATAAATTAGGAAGTTTCCCTCAGCATCATCACTATCTTTGGAATACACAGCTCCGTGATCTGCCATCAACTGCTCTATCTCAGAGCTCATCATGGGCTTGCGAGACGAGAAGGAGACTAGGCCATCCCCCTCTACTCTGGTAAAAATGTAGTTAGCCCAGGCCCTCGTATACGGAAGGGACCCCTCAGTCTTATCCTTTTTCGTAATCTGGTGACAAATAAAAAAGTGACAGAGTAACTCTTTGTACACCTCCATCATCTTGGAGTTCTCCTTCTCTAAATCCAAAATCTCTGCATCACTGAGGATGTATTCTGCATATGGCTCCATCCCCCAGGAAAGTTTGGATATTGCCTGCATCTCGTAAAGAGCCAAACCCATCTCCCCACCGGAGTGAAGAAGGTGTACATGTGATAGTTGTATAACTCTGCCAAGGAGATAAACACTAGCAAGTTAACCTTAATGCCATATTGGGTGGCTCTAACGGCATAAAGAAGATCGGTAGCTTTTAGGGTGGTCTCGTAAGTTGAGAGCACCCATCCAGTAAGGTCACTCCAGAATGGGACAGAATGCCTCCAAACTTCCATCCGCAGCTTTCCTTCTGGGTACGACTCCGTCTTTGACAGCATCAAGTTGGAGAGAGTCTTAGCCGTATAAGGGTGAAGATCAGTCGGGACATCGTTCATTATGACACCAGGGTACAGCCCCCTCATGGAGTATGACGTGGAACCCTTGACACACTTGAACGTGTCCTTCTTACGGTCACCAGAGTTGAATTATATCCTGCCAGAAATAACCCCATGCAGTTCAGGGGTCAGGTCCCATTTCATCTGCCTCTGCACAACCAGATCAGCAAACGCCGATAGTGGGTATTGGCGCTTCATCGATGGCAACCCTATTCTTTGGTCATTTAACTTAACTACCAGAGGGTCCTTTAAACATATCGTCTCGTCATTCTCGAATCATACACAGTCGTCGAACAGGAAGTACGGCTTCTTCAAACAGCGTGTCCTTCCGAGCAAGTGCTTCTCATCGTTAATCATCTGCTTCAGAAAGGTTCTGTCCTGTTCAATTATGGCAATCGTCCGTTCCGTAGGCTGGTCGTGATTGATCCTTGCCTGAACATTGCTGATCATGTTGGCTATGAGGCTTGTGCCGAGGACATGGCAAGCAAAGCCGAAAGGGATCCCACCAAGTTCTGGGATAAACATATTAACTGCAAGGGCAGAAGAGAAAGTCAGACTCAAAATCTGCAGAAAAAACTAAGTGCTGAAGGAATCTTATGCGCCCAAAGGACTATGCGTCCAAAGGGTTATGCGACCAAAACAAACATGTGGGCGCATAACGTACAACAATATGTGGGTACATAAACATATAGCAGCATGTAGGCGCATAACATAGCAACATATGGGCGCATAAGCACACCACAGTGTTGCCGCATGCTTCTGTGGGCGCTTAAGAATGCTCACAGAAGCATGTTACCTTAGGCGCATGTGCCCAGGCAGAAGAAAAGTCTGAGCCTTACAAATTAATGCTCGAGACTTTGTTTTTGAGGCGTAGCCTCACCCAGAATCGGGTCCTGGACTGGTGAGGATGCTGCCGCAGGAGGAGAGCCACTCGATGCAGCCCCCTTGTCCTTCGCAGATCTCTTGGCGACCTTGGGAGACATGGTTCGTAAAGAAAGGAGATGAAGAGTCTTTTAAAAGTTCTAAGAGAAATGAAAATAATGACCTTTCTCTCTCTTTCAAAGCCTATTTATAGGCATGGGCCATTCACTATACGCCTACTATTCCTATGAGCCTATGCGCCCATTACGCACTATGCGCCCACCATGGCTTATGCGCCCATGTGAAGACCCGGCCTCTTGCACACTATGCGACTGCCATTTGCTGACATGGACAACGTACGAAGGATGGACCTTTTCAAATTCTACCCCGATGAATCTGTCAGTTCAGATTTTCGAGGAAGATCTCAACAGCCATCTCTCTAACAGGCTGACCAAATTCTATGCGCCCAAAGAGAGAGCCGTGCTATGCGCCCACTGCATCACGAGAAGACGGTCCATGCTTCTTTCAAAGTATTTTGAACTCGTCCAAGTATCGAAAACTTTGAAGGGGGTCTTGTAGAAGCATAAAAATTTTAGCAGACTGGACATATACGCCTAAGTCACCAATGAGCCTTATGCGCCCAAGTCACCAATGAGCCTTATGCGCCCAAGCCACCAATGAGGTCATATGCGCACAAAGCTTCCAGTGAGGTCATATGCCCACGCACCCAAGACAAGCTTCTCCAGAAGGAGGACGCATAGCCCTGTTTCAGGCTATATGCCCAAGCCAGAACAGCCCTTGACTCGGTCAAAGCCATGATCAAAACGTACACAAAAGCATACGACCACGTCAGTCTCCACGAGCAGTCGTGCACCGAAGCATGCGGCCACGTCAGTACCACGATCAATCCACGACCACGCAGCCTGCATGTGCCTACATCCTATGCGCCCAAAGTAGGACCATGCTCCCACATTAAAACCAATGTGTTTCCTCATGTGGACGCATAACATCATTCCAGCTCAAGAACTACTATAAAAAGGGGTCTCATCCATCTTCAAAACACAGAACGAAGAGCATTTTCAAGAGCTAAATTGCTGCACTTCTTGCCAGTGAGCCGAGAGTTAGCAATTTTCTTAGGTTTTCTTCCACTTTTGTAATTAGCAATTTTCTTAGGTTTTCTCCCACTTTTGTAATCGGAGTGTCAACGAATTAAAGGAGCAATTGCCGCTCGATCCCCATCGTCCTATTCACCAGAATTCTTTTTTGTACTCGGGGATCCTCAGCGTAAGATCTCTCAAGCGTACTTGATTTGTGGTGCCTTGCGCCAATAAAGAAAAGACAGCGTTTTTTCTTCTTTTTGTGTATGTTCATAATGTTATACTTATACCTTTATATAAGAATTTGCATATAAATATGGATATTTTGCATGAAGGTCCTCTACCATTTATGACTACAACCATGTATAACTCTCTAGTTAACCAATAGAATATATTTTATAATAAAGAAAAGCTAATACACTAATAGGTTAGTTGGTAATAATAAGTATTTATATATACACCTATAAAGATAATATGGTGATAATTTATGAATAGGTTTTTTTTTAGGTGAAACGTGAAATTGTGACGTGGACTTTGACCCTTGGCATACCAACTTGAATAATCACACCAGGCAAGTATACCTTGTCTTTCTTTACAGCTTTATTTACATGCTTATTTTTCTCATTATCCAGTTTTTTTAGTTGATTATTGACATGTGTTGTGCCCAAATCATGGATACTAGTTGGTTATTTCATTGATATATAGTTCTTGCTCACAGTTAGCCTTGTACTTCATATTGGACCTGTTCTCCCATGTACTTGATTGAGTCGTATCGTAGAATGAGTGTGATGTAACTGAACTTCTATTTTCTTGTTTCAAAAAAAATTTCAATTTGCGAGTCCGCACTTGGGGCGAGGGTTGACTGTTTGCTCCTGCAAGTCCACACTCGGGGCGAGGGTTAGTAATTTGTTCAAACCTGCGAGTCTACACTCGGGGCGAGGGTTTGGTTATCCGTTGATCTCTTGACATGTGTTCACTTGTTTTCTTCCAGCAGTTCAGTTATGCGTAGTTATTCACATATTCGTGTATCGGTATTGCTTAGTCATTTTCTGTTTATATCCCAATTTTCTTCATGCTTGATAAACTGTTAGATAGGTATGTTTTATGTATCTTGCTAGTCCCCTGAGGACCTGATGATCTCTTCAGGTAGTTGATTGCACGGAGTTAGTTAGCTGATCATGATTGTAGTTGATTACTTTAGACTCAAGTATCTTTCGTTCTTATATATTTACATCTGTTATTTGTACTCAACTTGTTAACCTAGTTTTATAGATTCATGTTATTTCTTTGGAGTCTAATCGGACATATATGCTAGTGGGCTGCATACCATAAACCATAATGTTCATTCTTGTTTTATATTCTTCATGTGGATTGAGATATAGTTTAACTTACCATATTAGACATGATACCCTATTTTGGATAGCGTATATGTATTCGAGTTGAGATGGAGTTTGCTTGATACGTAGCTGGCTTGCACACGCGCTCGCATCCTGAAAAGCGGGTGTGGGTCATGACAAGTTTTTATGGTAGCCCATGCAGGTCAGAGCATATCATTTTGGTTACGTTTTTGTGCCAAGCGATCCTGCACTAGGATTAAAACATGATTCGGAATCTCAATCCATAATCGCTTGGAAAATCTTTGAATTCAACTATCTATGTTGGCCTTCACAATTGTATTTGCTTCTTTTTTGACATCACTATCCTTGTTTCTTATCTCCTGCTAGTACGGAGGGACATACGCTCATGCTTGTAGACTATTCTAGAAGTAGTTGTCCAAAGGACTGGTTAATGAGTATCTCTTAGGAATATTGCATATATTATTTGGGTGTCATGGTTTTTTAATGCCTGGCCTGGTAGATAAGGGGATATGATGGATCCTATAGGCCATGGACATATGGTAGTATTGAAATTTTATAAAGGACAACAACTACTAGATGAAATTATAAAATTTTCCCCCTTTGGGGGTATAAAATCTTAAGGTAATTCAGTGTTTGATGGAGTACAATGATCGAAGGTGGGTAGATGTCCTCAATAGACAATTTGATTTTTGGTGGTAGATAAATTGTTGGAAGTTAGCAAACTTGAATTATGATGACAACGATATTAATAGGGCTGAATTAGTAGACAATAGTTATTGAACCCTTTGGTGAAATAAGACTATAAATTTAAAGTTTTATGATCTTATGGTATTTGTAAGTGGCAATGAAAATTTATGGGATTCGGTGATAGAAGAATTGGGTAAGATTGAGGATTAAGGAAGATGAATGTGTTATTCAACAATCAAGGAGAAAATAATTGGAAAAAAACATTAGTAATAATGTATGAGGAATTTTTTTTGTATCTGTAACTAGAGGGATATCATTCTTAAGTCTAAACATTAGGCATTGTCTAAATTGAAGAGAGACATTATGTTTGGGAGAGGACACGAATTTGACCTTGAAGGAAAAGTGTCTGGAGAATTGAAATTAAATTTTGAAGAGTACAAATATTTTTAAGAATTTTTTTTTAATTGAGAATATTGTGATTGATCAAATTTAGTTTCAAATTTTAGAAATTTAAAGAAACAAAATCGAGTTAGAAAGATCAAATTTTTGAGGTCTTGATCAAGCAGAATATTGGTATTTTTAAACTAGAAAAATTGATTTTAATTATAAATTTGAGGGGTTATTTTTTTAAGTGAACAATTTCGAGGACGAAATTTCTTAAGGTGGGTAGGTTGTAAGCCCCTATCCCCGACTTTTTGATTTTGCATTTATTAATTAGTCTAGTTAGATTTTTATTTTTATTTTTTTTCTTAAAAGTAATAGTAGCCTTTATTAATGCATCTCACTGTTATGACTTACAAAAAGCTCAACATCTAACTCAAGTTGGTGGAGAATACAAGCTAATGGTGCTTCCATGATACCATCACACGAGTTCTTCAGGGAATGGGTAGCCAGGATGTGCGCCGCCTTGTTCCCCTCTCTACGCGTGAAGGAGTGAATAAAGTTTTTGCCTGCTTTTTTCTTCTCAGTATGGATAGAACAGACGAGATCATGCAACCTCCAAGGGGTGAGGTCCTTCGTGCCCGTGCAGATCCTGTAGGCGGTGAGAGAGTCGCCTTCGATTATGAAATCATTCTGATTGAGTTTATTCGCAAGCAGGACTCCTTGAAGTATAGCATTCAGCTCTGCGAGTAAGCTCGTCTCTTCTTCATGATAAGAAACGGTTGGAAGTGTCCATGCTTTTGTCGCAACGAACTCGCCATTTCTATTCCTGGCTACAGCTGCTGCTGCTGCTAGGGAGGATGGTGCAACCGCTCCGTCCACATTGATTTTAATATGCCCCATATCAGGGGGTCTCCACCTCTCCAAGCCAGCGAGTATGCAGAACGAATCGAGATTCTCTTGAGCATCGTTGCACTTTCCATCATAAGACTTGTATATCGCCTCGGCTTGTTGCACAATTCTGAAGATTTGAGGTGCTTCCTTTTCGAATACGCAAACACATCGAGCTTTCCACAATGCCCAAAGGATTGCCGCTCCTCTTCGTAGAGCTTCTTCTGCCTTGGGGTTCGATAGCCATTCCTGGAGAAGAACTTTAATCTCCATCTGATCCTCAATCCGTAGGCCTAACACACTGGCGAACCATACAGCTTTTGCCACATTACACCTGAGGAATAAGTGGTTTAAGTCCTCATCGTGTAGTAGGCAGAACGGACAGTGTTTGTTCACCATTGGCATGCGTTTGTTGAGGGCCGAAAAGAGAGGGAGGGCATTATGAAAAAGTCGCCAAATGAACACTGTGATTCGAGGCGAAATTCCCTTGATGTGCCATAGTTTTTTTCCATACGGAGAGGTCTGATCTGCTTCTAGATGAGTTGGGAGTCTGCCTCCTAATTTCTTCATATAGTGACTTAGTGGTGAAAATGCCATTGGGGGACTTTGTCCATATGAGTGCATCTGGTCCGTCTCCATCAGAGATGTCAATCTTTGTAATGGCTGTGGCCTCTTCTGGGAAGAAAATGGATTGGATGAGTGGGATGTTCCATTCTCGCTTTAGAGGATCGAAGAGTTACCGCACTATCTGTTAGTCCCGGGGCTTGATCAAAGATGGAAAAAGAATGCAATCGAGATCTGAGATGTCCCATAAAACTTTGCAGTGATCAAACTCAAGATCTACGATGGTACAATAAATCAAATAGCCAAATTACAATCTGAAGGAGGGAAAAAGAGAAGAGAATATCTCTCGTTCTTCCTTGCAAACGTGTTGCAATTGGGACAGAACAAGTTACAATAAACTAGAGAGAGATGAGAAGAAGAACAATGCTGGGGTGTCAAAACACCGTTGCTCAAAGCAAGATTCGCCCCACACGATCTGCTTCCAGGAACCAGCAAGTTGAAGAACTTGTGGAACGCTCGAAGTCACCTCTGTTCAGACTCCTCGGATGGACTTGCAATGGCGGCAGCAACTCTCTCTCTCTTTCTCCTTTTCTAACTTGTAATTTTCGTAGTAGTCACAAAGGAGGCCAGAAGAGAGTATTTATAGAGAGAGGGTGGAAACCCTAACCGCCTCTTCAGTTATGGAAAGATTGAATCAAATCACAAAAAGATAGCAACGAATTAATTCTAATCCCACAAAGATAGGAACTGAATTAATTCAAATCCCACAAAGATGGTAACGAGACCGCATGACTGCTGACGTGCTAAGTGCAAAGTGTGCCAACAAAACGCCACATGAGCCCGAGCCCGAGCCCGAGCCCGAGTCCGAGTCGCTAAGCCCCGTTGGGGCTTAGCTCCAAGTGGAATAAATCCAAGAGAATGACAAAAGCATTAATGCTTAATCCTTGGAGCCTTATTCTTACCTCCTAGTAAAATCACCCACATGGTTCCCTCCTTAGGGTCACCACCCCATGTGCATCTCTCAACAACACACCCAAGTATATATGTTGAGATAACTCATGGTGCATTTCCGATGTGGGACTAAAATTTACAAGGCATGTTGAGAGGAAGCTCTCTTCATGTAAAGAAAGCACCAAAGAAAGCACTAACACTATCTTAGGATGAGTTAGATTTTTATTTGAAAATATTCTAGGAACTCTAATTTCATAAGTTAACTAGTGAGTTATCTAACTATTTAATATTTTTGCTCGACTAAGAATACCCAACTATCTATATGAAGGAATCAATGTTATTACCAATCACAATGCTAATCAAATATACGACTATAGATATATCCAAATACAATATTTTAATTATAGATCATATTTCTGATAGAGATATATGTATATTTCTTTTAGATCTTGCACAATGGCATTTGATAATATCATATAATTCCTATTTCCTATCTTATCCTAGCCGACATGGAGAGTAGCGCAGGAATCCTTATGCCGATAAGCATCACCCTTATCTTTGGATGCATGGATAAGCATCATATCAAATAAATATTTTATTTCATTTTATCTCATTATATATTATATGAATGTATATGTAACTCAACGAAACACATATGCCCTCATCTCTATTTATATCATAACCATACTTCCTCTGTTCATATATTTATAAACAACTATCAAGTTCATCTCTCCCATGACCTGAGATCGCGCACCCTCCACATATTTCTATTGGACTCCGCCTTCATCACCCAACAATCGACCAACGTTGAGTTTTATCAACCACCCATGTGCGAAGTACTCGATCATCCGAGCTAGTTGCTCATGTACTGGTCATCAGCCAACTCACCATGACGTGTCGAGCTCCCGCGAACACAAAGCCTTGCTAAACCCCTAACAAGCCTCGCTTAACCCGACTCCATGTCTCTGCTTCTAAAACTCAGTGCCAAGTAGCATGATCGACCGATCTCGACCTTAGCCTATTGTTCCAGACCTCGCCTGTAGCTAGTCGCCATGTCGGTGGTACCGCGTTGACGTTTAGTCGCGTCCCTTGCGTGACTCTGTGATGAAAGCGCACCGCCCCGAAGACTCCGAACGACTGCAACCGTCAAAGTTGCATCCACCATTGGCGACATCCTGCAGGAACGAAGCCCATCGTGCCGAGCCTCCCTACTGAACCTTGTGATGCCTCCGCACGAGCTTCGGTCGGTGCAAAGATGAACCAACCGCTTGAGCACATCCAAGTCGGACAGGCCAAGTTCATCGCCGCTGTGTGCCTGACAATGAATGCTTCAAATTCTGCTACTGTCAACAGTGAACCGGACTCGCCATGAAATCCCGCCCCCTCTCTGTTGTAGTCCAAGCCGACAAAGTCAAGGTTGCGAGCATTGACCAACAAGCTTCTGGCATCCTTCGCTCTCCATCGGTCGACCCTTTTCTGTGGTTGCCCACCTGTTGAACCAAGGATCGAACACCTTCCAATTCAGAAAGCTGCACTTGGGAACACCTCCAACATTGCTTTGTGTGACTGGTTCAACAAAGAGGCATGTTGATATTGAATCCCTACAAACAACAATATTATTTGGAAGGAACTTAAATAATAGTATGAACTTAAATAAATAAGTCCGTTTTCAACATGATTAAGCCATCCAAGTTTAGTACTGTAGCAAATTAGCAATGTTAGGAAATAACATAGGAAGAAGAAGAAGTTAATAATTTGTTCACTGTTCACGTGTAGTTTCCACCCTGACTACTTTAGATCAATGTTGTAAAAAACTTTTTCATCGAAAAAAAATGTTGTAAAAACCGGACCGGACCGACGGTTGGACCGGGTCCAACCGGTTTAAGCCAAAAAATCGATCCGGTTCGACTAAAATCGGGTCTTTTAAAGAACCGTCGGTTTTTTGTCAAAACCGGGTTCAACCGGTGAACCGGCCGAACCGGTTCACAATTGAACGGCCAATTTTGGTTATTTTTTCATTGTAAAAAAATTTAAAATAACGTATTATGAGAAATTTGGACCATTTGATTCTTTATTTGGTTTTCATCGACCTTATAGTTGTAAAATTAAACCGAACTAACATACTTATGATCAAATCAAACTAAACCAAGAAGTAAATATGGATATTTTACCTATTTGAACCAAACTAAACCAAGTCTATTAAACTCCAATTGAACCCGGTTGAACCACGGTCCGACCTATACAAAAAAATTTCGGTTCGATCATCGGTCCGGTTTTTAAAACATTGCTTTAGATTGAAACTTGTGTTGCACCACTTTGCATATAAGACCCTATAATACAATATATAGCCATATAGCCTCATGAGCAAAGAGAAAGTAGCAACCATTAACTATTTCTAATACTATTCACGTGAACCCACGTGAAGCCATGTGAGGAGATGAGCATTATTTGGTTCTTCCTTCCTAATGTGGTTGCTATCTTTGCATATTTTCCCCTCATAAAATCTTTAATTTCCATGTTATACTTATACCTTCATATAAGAATTTGCATATAAATATGGATATTTTGCATAAAAGGTCCACTACCATTTAAGACTACAACCATGCATAACTCTCTAGTTAACCAATAGAATATATTTTATAATAAAGAAAAGCTAATACACTAATAGGTTAGTTGGTAAATAATAAGTATTTATATATACACCTATAAAGATAATGTGGTGATAATTTATGAATAGTTTTATTTTAGGTGAAACGTGAAATTGTGACGTAGACTTTGACCCTTGGCGTACCAACTCGAATAATCACACCAGACAAGTATACCTTGTCTTTCTTTACAACTTTATTTACAAGCTTATTCCTCTCATTATCCAATTTTCCTAGTTGATTATTGACATGTTTTTTTCCCATATCATGTATACTAGTTGGTTATTTCATTGATATATAGTTCTTGCTCACAGTTAGCCTTGTACTTCATATTGGACCTGTTTTCCCATATACTTGATTAAGTCGTATCGTAGAATGAGTGCATTGTAACTGAACTTCTATTTCCTTGTTTCGATTTTCTCAACCTGCGAGTCCACACTCGGGACGAGGGTTGACTGTTTGCACCAGCGAGAACACATTTGGGACGAGGGTGACTTTTTTGAACTAACCTGTGAGTCCACACTCGGCGCGAGGGTTAGTGATTTGTTCAAACCTGCGAGTCCACACTCGGGGCGAGGGTTTGGTTATCCGTTGATCTCTTGACATGTGTTCACTTGTTTTCTTCTAGCAGTTCAGTTACGCATAGTTGTTCACATATTCGTATATCGGTATTGCTTAGTCCTTTTCAGTTTATATCCCAATTTTCTTCATGCATGATAAACTGTTAGATAGACATGTTTTATGTATCTTGCTAGTCTCCTGAGGACCTGATGGTCTCTTTAGGTAGTTTATTGCACGGAGTTAATTAGCTGATCATGATGGTAGTTGATTACTTCAGACTCAGGTATCTTTAGTGATTATATATTTACATCCGTTATTTGTACTATACTTGTTAGCCTAGTTTTATAGACTCATATTATTTCTTTGGAGTCTAATCGGACATATATGCTAGTGGGCTACAGACCATGAACCATAATGTTCATTCTTGTTTTATATTCTTCTTGTGGATTGAGATATAGTTTAACTTACCATATTAGACATGATACCCTATTTTGGACAGTGTATACGTATTCGAGTTGGGCTGGAGTCCGCCTGATACGTAGCTACCTTGCGCACGCAATCGCATCCCGAAAAGCAGGTTCGGATCGTGAAGCACCTCTAGATAGGGGGACGAATAGAGTTTGTGTTGTGCAGCAAAAATAATCACCAATTAAAAATTAAGCAATTATAAACTATGGCAGATAAAAGACGGTAAATAAAATATGGTCAAGTAAGAGTCAAGAATTCAAAATCAGTGACGCAACGATGTATACTAGTTTTTCTCTGAGAGGACTAGTCCAGTCTCGAGTACTATTGCTCGATGTTAATCCCCTATGGCACAAGCTAAATAAGATCTTCTAGTCTCTTACAATACCGTGTTTGGTGACGAGCACACGACCGACTCTACAAGTTGATTTCGAATACTAAAACATTTTCTGAATGACGCCTCTGATACAACTCCCAGTACCAAAACTCTAGATCGAACAGAACTGTACTGGCTTTGGCTAAGAGTGGTATAGGATTTCTTTGAAAGTTTTGATCTTAGAAAACACTTTAGAAGAGATAAAGAAGAGAGTGAATGAGTGATTTCAAATGGTGATAATTCTCCTCTATTTATAGTATTTTTGCTGACCGAATTCGGGCAGAGTTCGGATGCATAAATCTCGCAAACGAACGTTATAGGAAGATTTGGTGGAAACTAATTTTTAAAATTCCTAGAGCAAACTCGAGCCGAGTTCTGGCAGAGTTTGCCCAAAGTTCTGTCTGGGTTAGAACTGTTTCGTTGGACCAGATTTGTTTTGGGGTTTTGGGCCTTTTGGATAGTAAACTTGGAAGTATAGATAGGTAGGCTTTTCAGAAAATTGGACTGATAAAAACCTAAGCCAGTACGAATCCTGATCAACCTCACATATATTTTCTAGACTCAATAAAATTAAAAATACAAAAAAATATAAAAAACTTGATCTTACTTCCAGTGCGATTGGTTCTTGATGACGATGCGATGTCGGTACTTTGAAGCGATAGGATGCAGATGTCCTTCTTGTTTGGAACCTGTAAACCTGTAGCAGTCTGTATATTTTGCGTATCGACCAAAGTTGCCGTTGATTATCAAAATCAGGTGTGATCATTGACCAATGGGCCAATAGTTTAGACAAGTGAAGATGGGTAACAAAGAGACTGCTACAGTTGTAGGCATCAGGGATGTGCATTTGATAATAGAGCTTAGCTAAAAGCTCATTCTTAATAGGGTTTGTCTTGTGACAAGTTTGTGCTATAACTTGATTTCGGTCGAAAGCTGGCGGATGATGGTTGTCGCAGTATATTTGGGGTCACAAAGATTGGATGTTCAGGAAGGGTTCCCAATAGCTGGCTCGAGGAGATTGTCTCGTCCTGCTCCCAAATATTCTGGTACGAGTACGTGATCAAGTCCAATCTACGTCACGGTATCGACGGTAAATCGTTGTTCTAAACCTCATAGCAATATCCTCAAGATAACAATAAAACATGACCAAATCTACTCAATCATAGAGTGCTACAGGAATATAATGACAAGAAAAAATATCGCAATCACAATACAATGTCCAAATCATCCAAGCATAAGAGTCACTACCTCTGGATTATTATACATGTCTAAAATAGAGAGTAATCCAGAGAGAAATCTGGGAGCAACTAAATAAAAGTAAACTGAGGTAGGAAATATAAAGCAAGTAAACTACTCAATCCCTCTAAGGATAGCTCATGGCCCCTCAAGTCAATTTGGGACATAACCTCAACTAATATCATAAATTATCAATGAGTCCATAGTATGTATAACACAAATTCTTACCTAATATCAAAGGTCCAGTCAGGACTGAAGCAAAGTACACTACACATAAATCTAACAAGACTATATAGAAACCATAAACATGAAATAGATACGATAATAAAAATACATGACAAGAATAAGTAAATAAGTATAATAGCATGTAAAGAGGGGAAACATACAGTAAATCATGACAACATGAAAGAAATATGAATAACTATACTAACTACGTGAATTGAAATACCAAGTTCGTCGTGTGGATGGCTAGGGGGCAAGTACGACACGTCATATATGAGATGTACGACTGCTATCAGGTACGAAAGACTATGGGATAAATCTAGGTGGTTCACACTTATACTAAGGTATTTTCCTGCCCGACTAACACTCGTGGATCAGGAATAACACGAATCACAATAAACCACGAATATACAAATCAAGGTATAATCCATAAATCTAACTCACTCGTGTAAAAGTCGTGTTGAGATCTTACAATACTATGTAAACATGTATCTAGTAACTATAAGAAAATGTAAGCAATAATTGTATGTACTTGCCTGAAATAGGATTGTAGTTGATGTATCGATCACGAATGTGTCGATATAGAATAGGTAATCCACTAGATGCTAATCATAAATGTCATGACCCGCTCTCGGATAACCGAGTACGAGTTCGTGTGTACGTCCAACCTACGTCGTGGTATCGACGGTAGTGCGTTGTCTATACTTCAATAATCACATGCTTAACAATCTACTCAATCATAGTAGCTATGGAAGAGTAACATGAAAGGGATATCAAATTCATAAACCAAACACCAAACGTAACATAGGATTCCAAAGAGTTTGATCCACAAATTATTACAATACTACATAAGTTTTCTAGAGATAAATACGATCAATAAGTAATGACAAGCAAACTAAGAAATAGGAAATCAAAATAAATTAAGTAGAAATTGGTCACATCCTTCCAGGGAAATCCTCTGGGTCTATGGTAGTTCGCAGGACATAGTCACTTATTGGCTCGTCAAACGATTCATAAAAGGTAGGACAGATATTCTTGTCATCTCCTAATATGTCAACTAATCTAGTCAGGATATGAGCAAGTACAATTACACAAATGTTAACCAAAACTAAATATAAAATATAAAGACAAGGCTAGACTTGAAATGTAAAGACATGCATAATAATGAAGTAACAAGTAAGTAGCTAAGCATGACAAAAGAATGGACTAGCATGAAATGATATAATAAAATTTAAACACATTTATTCTAAGTGATTGAAATATCGGGTTCTTAAAGTGGACGACTAGGGGGTAAGATTCGGCACGTCGCACACATGACGTACGACCTCTATTAGGAACGAATGACCATGGGATCATGTCTACTAGGGTATTTTTTCGCCCGATTAGTACTTACGAGCCAAGTCATGACATGAAATAATCACAAGAAAATATGATCGTAGAGTACTTCTTGTGTAAGCTAAGCATATCACAAATCATATTATGCTAACCAAACATGTATTTATAGAAAATATAAAGTAATGGATAACAAGAGTGTAAAGTACTTGCCTCGACTGGTTGAAGTCGATGTGAGCGACACGAATGTGTCGACATGGAATAGATCAAATGCTATAAGTCATAATTGGTCCCAAAAGATAATAATAATATTGTCGAAGATCCATAACATCTAATAATTCCAAGATAAAGTCCAAGTCTTCGATTCGGATCAAAGTTCGAGATTCAAGATAGAAATCCGCATCCGCAAAGGAAATAGAAATGATCGATTAGTCTTACACATCCAAAATAAGTCAAATTAGCAATGTTTTCATTGCCTACATATGGTGACATTATATATTTGTAGACTTCAGCGTCTGTAAATTCCCAGTCCCAAAACACCTATAGGAATATGTAAATATGCCAACTACGTAACCAGTGGACCCTAGTCCAGCTAGAATATGTATAAGATGTCTTAGTATCTAAATCTATCTACCAAATCACCTATAGTATACCTCAATCCACATAATGAATGAATATCAAGAGTAAACAATATATGTCATGGTCTGCAGCCCACTAACATATATGTTCAAATAGACCAGAAGAACAATATAGGTCTATAAAACTAGGCTAATGAGCAGAATGCAAGTAATGGATATAAATATAAAATCAAGAAAGATACCTGAATCAAAAATAATGACACCATCATTATCAACGAACTAACTCCACACAATCAACTACCTGGAGAGATCACTAGGTCCTCAGAGGGATGTAACAAGATACAGAAAAATATGATATATAAACTGAATATAAAAACATCACATAGTCATAGGTAAAAATAAAATAAATAACCTGGATAACATGTAACACCTCTTCCCAAAATTTTGAATTATATATTATTATTGTTTATTGACTTAATTAGTAATTTTTAGAATTTTATAAATATTTTAAATTAAATAGTTATTATGATAGAAGGCTTTAGTCATGGTTAAGATTTGGAGTACAAGATGACTAAGAATTATGGCATGGAGAGTGTAGTCGGGTGTTTTGACTATTGTTTTAGCCATGGTAGGGAAGGCCGAGCCAAAAGTGTGTTCTAACTAAGAAAATCAGGCCAAGTTGTGACATGACCCCTATAAATAATTTAATTATTTTTTATTAAAAGTATTGACTTTTAGAAGACCCGGTTGTTCTAAATTAGCCCGGACTGTACCCGAACCAAGCCCAAGCCCATGTAGAGATGCTATGTACGGAAAGACGTCAATGTGAATATATTTTATGTATATGCATATATTTTGTATTTATTTTAATGGACTAATAATTTGATATTAAATAGTTGTTGTGGGTATAATCAAAAAATTATTCGTTATTAAATGGTTCCATGCGTTAAATATATAGGTGTATACTGGTATATATTATTATCTTCCAAACTTTTAGTATTTCATTTCATTCTATCCATTATTATTTATTTATTTATTCATTTATTTATTTTGTTATCAGATAATTTATTTGATATAGAAATAGGATTTATGGTACAAGCAAGGGTTTATTTTAGAATATTTTTTAATATTCACTGTATTTATCTAATGTGTGTATAAATAATTTTTCTGTATAACTAAATATGTGAGTATATTTATATATAGGAATTATACACATTAGACATACATTAGATATACACATTAGATACAAATATATATATATACACACACACACACAGACATAGCTCTTTGAAAACAAACAGAATCAATCCCAAGCAAAACAAAAACCAGAATTGAATCAATCCCAAACCCGAGCGGTCCTCCCCGACTCTATGTAGTACTCGAAGGTAAAAGTAACAAAACCCTAGCCTAATCCCAAACCCTAGACGTCGGGCAACCCCCTCCCTGTGCAAACGCTGTCGCTGTGGCCACCGGCCGGGCGCTGCCATGCGCGACAGTAGCAGTCACATGGGTGCACAAAAACAACAACGACAGCAGCAATAATGGCAGTGTCGACCGACCCCTTCGTACTGCAATTTCTTTGTTATTTCTCTATCGTTTCATGAAACAATTGGACAAGTGCATTCACAACCTATACAACTCTAAGTCCCTTCAAATATATTTAATCGTAGTGCCCTAGATTGTCCGAGGAATTAATGCCAAAATTGGTGAATAACTGCTGGAAACAGAAACAGTTTCGTAGTTCAAGGACCCTGTTTTGGAAGACGAATGTTCGTCGATCCATCGAATATTTTAGAAAACCACCTAAATAATTTTTTAGTCAACCAAAATAGCATTAAAACCCTTTTTGTAGTTCCTAATTTCATCAAGTTTGTGAAAAGTTATTCATCTTTAAAAACCAAGAAAAATCTATTTTTCGAAAACCAAATTTTAGGAAAATTTTACCGATACGGCATGTGCCCCAAAAAATCAGGCAACGTGGTTGCAACCTATGAGAATCGAAAGATGCGTATGGATGATTTCTATGTGTGGGAATCGATGGAACTTGATTTCACTGTGTGCGCGATGAAATCGAAGCGTATCCATCAAGATACCCCGTATCGGCCTTTTTGCAAATTAGTCAATTACTTTGTGCACGTTCGCTATCTCGAGACGAAACTTGTGCCAACAGGACCATGTCATTTTTTGGTCTTATATGTCATGTTTGGTTCAATTCTGAGAAGGTCGACCAGAACGCTATTTTGGCGGGCTCGCGACCCGATCTAAGGGGCGAATTTGTGCACGGCCCACCAGAATCTAACTTTGGATATACGGTTGGGTTCGTATCGTCGAACCGAATCCGCAGACAAATTTTGATGACTTTAGAGAGCGTAGGTACTGGCATATTTTTCGGTGCAAAGTAAGTCCAACGACGGACATCGTTTTGACCCAAAATTATAATTTTGCCCCTGTGTCCAGAATTGGACTTTTGGATAGGCATTTTTGGACATATCTTTTATATCAAACGCATTGGTGATATCTGTTTTAGCATCCGGAGACTGTTGTGCGAGTTTGACTTTTGTGGCACATAGAGTGGTTGATATTATCGGTTTTACCAGCAAAGGAACCCAGTCGAGTACATTTTTGATAGTTTTCATATTTGATCATCTCTATGATTCATCTATTTAGTAGTATTTTATATTGTTATTCTGTTCACTCTCGACATGATGGATACACGATATAGTAGTTATAGATTCTTTACATGTTGTTCGTGACTAATGTTTTACCGTGTTCGTGACCTATTTGGATCAATGAGTACTAGTCGGAAGGGAAAATACATTAGTAGACATGTAAATATACAAAAAAATATTCTATTTGTCTATGCATGTCTGATAGCAGTCGCACACTTCACGTACGGGGTGTCGGATTTACCCTTTAGTCGTTTACATATCGAAAGTGTATTTCAACTCACTAGTTAGATGTAATCTTGCTATATTACAGTTCCTATTTCAGTCATTTATTATAGTTAATTCCTTGTCTTGAATGTCATACTGTCCTGCTTTTACTCACGTATTTCATACCATGATTTCCTGTTTAAACACACATCATGTACTTCAGTATTATTTACTATTTTATAGATTTTGTCAAATTATAGGAACTGCTGTTATAATGTACTTGTTCTATTTCTGACTGGAAACCTATATTTTTTTAGGTTAGTTGCGGCAACTGTTAGCATTGGGGAGGCATGGGTATGATGAGGTCAACCTAGAAGATTATTTAGTTAGATGTGTTCTAGACAATTTCAATATTTGTAAGAACATTGTACTTTCCTTAAATGTAAAGCTTGTAAAATTTGTAAATTAGTTAGTTTTGTGAATGAGCAATAAAGTTTATTATTTATGTGATTAAGAGTATTGTGGCTAGACAGCATTCTACCATCGACACTATGGCGTGGGCTGGCTTGGACACGAACTTGTATCCGGAAAGGAAAAAAAAATGGGTGCAGGTCGTGACAAATTTTTGTAGTGGCCCATGTAGGTCAGTCTTTGCAAATTGTGCAAACTTGTGGTAGTCCCTATGTTAGTTGTACTACTGCTAGCCTGTGACTAGGACATGCTCATTCATAACTAGGATTAATTTGATTTTAGGAGAATGACTAGGACTAGGACTTATTAAATTGACTATTGGGTCGTTAAGGATTACTACATAGGTCGTGTAGGTAAGGATTTATTGAACTCAAACTCTATTAGATAACTTAGGAATTTTTATAGTAGGATACCCTATTGTAGAAAGGCTGGGCCAAACGTACAAGAAAAAACCCCTTTTACAACATTCCATTTACAACACTTCCTAAAAATGTTATTAAAAAGGCGGGTCTTCTACATCCTTTATAGTAAAAATGTTGTAAAATACATGTGCAAACAACGTTTTATATTCAAACGTTAAGACTTCTACAATGGTCACTCACAGAAGTTGTGTATTACTTTCTTCAACAATATTTTATTAACATTGTAATATTTATTAATTTTAAAAACATTTATTTAAAGTTGCCAAAGTTGTTTATTTTGACAACGTATTAAAAATATTGTAAAAATGTCATGTTCAACAACGTTTATAAAATGTTACAATTTTTTATATTTTACAATAATTGTTTGATGTTATAAAATTAATTTTATTTTACCATTATATATAAACGTTGTGTATGTCATATCATTTGGCAATGTTTAAGAAACATTGTAAAATGGTTATATTTAACAAACTTTATAAAATATTATAAAAGATGTATATTTCATAATGTTTAGAAAATATTGTAAATTTATACTTAAAATATTTATTGGATGGTATTATTTAAAATATTGGTCTTATTAGGTCGATGCCTCACTTGGTAGCATCTCGTGATTAAATGGATATGTCATGTGTTGAAACCCATCCTTTCCACGGCTTCGAAAGAAAAGCCTAACATAATAGCTTCCTGCTCATTCTATCTTCATTCGTGTAAAAATCATGACTCCTAAACCTCTAGTTTACTCTTTAAAATGTTGTTTTAGCTTAGATTATGTCATATATTCAATTAATGAATCATTAAAAATATCTAACAACTATCCGAATTTCTAAAACTTAATCATTGAGATAAATAAGTTTTCTTCATTTATTTGCTTTTACAACTTAATATGCATTTACACCCTTGATGGCTGCCTCCTTGTTTGTTTAATTATCTTTGATGACTTGACTGGGAAAGTGATTCCAAACATCAGTATCAGTTAGTATCGGTAGCGATGATATCGGATTAGGAAAAGCCAAAATATATGGTATCGGTCGTATCGTCTTGATGTCGGCCTACATTGTAAATTATAAGTTAAAAACTTTCAAGTCTAAGGTGGAGGGATGATCCACACTTGACCAGCCTAAGGTACTTGTCTTTCAATCTTTGGCAAACACTTGATCCACTCTTGATTGATTGAAAAAAGAAAACACTATATTGATAAATATATTTTTATGTTTCTATTATAGTTCTTCCTATATCTCAATCCTAACATATTTGTGTTGATTCAAGAATTAAATATTGGTATTGGCATACATACAAGTTACAATGCAAATATCTTGCTCCTCATAAAGTGTATACAAGGATTAAAGTTTTCAGCCCTATCAGTTTGCTCAATTTTGTTTTTAAGTCCTTATTTGGATCATACAAGTGAATCAACTGAATATTATCATGAATTTGTTTAGAACGTTTTTTAAAAATAGATAGAGATTTAATTTATATTAAAATATTTTAAATATGATTTGAATATATTTTTGTTATGATTTATTATAAATATATTTTTCAATCTTATGTATTTGATTAGATAATAACACATAGTTAGCTCAAATATAACTTAAAAATTGAATATACTTTTAGAATTTGTTATATGTTCAAGTTAATTTTTAATTTTTTCATCAATTAAGCGAGAAGATAACATATACAGTAATTATATTTTGTAATTTATATATATTAATTCTATATTATAGCTTATTTTTGAGTCGTTTATAAGTCGTATTATAATATAGAGATGTTATATGTATACGGTAGTTAAATTTTTAATTTATATATATTAATAATTGATAATATACTACGACTTATTTTTGAGCTATTTCTAAGTAGTATTATTGAGTACATCAAAAAAATTAACAAAGAAAATTCTAGACTGGATTTGACATTATTTATTTAAATTATTGAGTATACAAAAAATTTACGGAGTCCAAAGAGAGAATTTATATCAATATTGAAATTCGAACCATATTTGAGTATTACCAAAAATACATCTCACCTACCCCTAACCAGATTAGTATTTGCATATTACCAAAAATTTCATGTCGCTGACCCCTAACCCGATTAGGATTTGCATATTTTTATATATGAAATTGGGAGTATCCATAGATACTTTCTCCTTACCTCATCTTTCCCCTAAAAAAACGACCCCAAATTTTCCCTCTGTTTTTTCCATGACAACCTAATCACCAGATTTTCCCTCATTTTCCCACGGTAAAACTAGCAGATCATCTGATCTCCCCTCTTATTTTTACGGACGACACCCACAGAAGCTTTCCTCCCGCCCCGGAAAAAAAAAATCAATTGAAAGAAGAGGTACGGGTTCTCCTTCACTACTTCTACTTCTTTTTTTCTGTCGCATTGAACACTAAAATTCTTCTATTCTCAACCCATATCCTGTGGTTGCAGCAATCTTCCCTCAGCGAACTCGAAAGTTTCTCGAGGTGGGCCAACCAGACTAGGGGCAATCGTTCATTAAAGAAAGGTGATAATAGATGATATGCTATAATATGTTCGTATTCTCGTTTACAGTGATATGCTATAATAGGCGATATGTTTGATATGTTTGTGTTGTTGAAATATTCAGAGTTATATGCTACAATACGAATTCTTCTGTTTCTTTTAGTTGGAATGGTCGAGTCGTTTAGGATGTGTGATAATAGTTGGAGACTCTTAATTATCTTCCATGGAAGTTAAGGTCTTGTTTAGTTTTTATAAAGCAAGATTAAACTTTAGAATTGGCAACAAGAAAATAAATTGAAGGCCATTGCAAAATTTTATTAGTTTCCATACACCATATTGTTTGGTTTTTTTTTTCTTTTATAAATGAGAGTTTAAAATTTGTGGCTGTTTTTTATCAACAAAGTTTAGAAGTTGATGAGGAAAATATTCAGGACATATCTCACTTTATTGTTTACTTTGATATAACAAACGATTAAGTAGCTAATATACTTGATCTTGTTAGTTTCTATTTAATGCCATACTCAAATATTTTTTTAATGCTATTAAAATGCTAATCTTGTTAGTTTTTGTTTAATGCCATAGTTAAATGTTTTTTAATGCCATACACTTGTATAGTGCAAGCTTTGGCATTTTGTACTACATGATACTCCACCGGCAAAGCTAACTTGTCTTGCTTATCATAACACAATATTACCAAAATGTTTTTTTAATAAAGTTCATGGGAAACCAAAATTAGCTTCGGCTAGGACAACCCAACCCTCTGGTCCGGCTCTGTATATATGATGTTGTGATGTAGCCTCCATGTACGTAATAAAGAGACCAACACATGCTAAGTGTTGTATAAATGTCACTTTAAAAGATTCAAGCTTCCAAGATCATGATTAGTATAAACCAAGTTGGGCCATATGCTGTGTTTACTTGATGATTAAGAATGAAATGAAGTCTTCAAGAATCTTAGTCAGAGAGATGGAAATTTATTTTGATACTTAGTCAATGAGATAGGCATTTGAATGCATTTTATACTTCCGTAGAAATGTTCTGATATGTCCAGAGAATATATGACAGTTCCTTTTACAGTTCTTTTGAGTGGTACAAGTGTTTTGAAATGTTTATAGAAATGTTCCTTTTAAATACTTTTAGAAATGTTCCTATATATAGTAGTTCCTTTTAACAGTCCGAAGAAATGTTCTAAAATGTTCAGAATATATAACAGTTTGTATATGCATTTTAACAGTTATTTTGAGTGGTACAAGTGGTTATGGGAAGTCTGCTTTGTCGTCTTTCTGGTAATTCTGTTGCCCCCTTAAAGTCATCTTTCTGACTTTTTCTATGTGCTTATTTACATCATCTGCTTTAGAATGTTTCTTGCAAAGTCCATTATGAAGTTATGGAAAAAGACTGGACCTTGGTGTTATATGTTCCATTTTCTTCATTTGGTGTCATAAATTAACACTCATCTTGGTTTTCCTTTATATTCAAGCAGCCATGTTCTGAGCTAAGATCTCTTAAGGTCTTCTTGTGATGGATAACGCTTGGGTTCACTTGCCAAGGTTAAATTTGATATTAACATTGTAAATTTTTTATTTTATTATTATTAATTTTTTTAATATTGTGCTATCATTTTTTTAAAATATTTTTCTTTATGCAGAGTTACTAACGAGTATAAAGAAGGAGCATCGAATTTTGTTAAAAATGCTATAAAGTATAATTAAGTTCTTAGAAAGTCGGATCTCGCAAAAAAATAATCCTAGAAATACTGAACAACTTAGAATATTAGTTGTCCATGTACAAAGTGTGGGAACACCTGTGCTAACCTACTTGGTCATATTGTGTTTGAGCACCTAGTGTGTAATGGCATGGATCATACTTACACTACTTGGCTTTTGCATGGAGAACGGTCTACTATTCGTGGAGATGTAGAATTATTCTCTGATATATATAGGATGTTTCTAGACGCATATGATGAAATGATTTTAGATTATTCTCTGATATATATAGGATGTTCCAGAAGATGCTGAAGCTCCTTTATATCTAGGATGTACTAAGTTTACAAAGATTGCTACTACAATAGCTTTATACAAGATCAAAACTATGAATGGATTATCAACTAGTAGTTTTAACGAACTTCTAACCACAATTAGTGGTATGCTACCATATGCGAACGTGCTTCCGAAAAGCTACTATGAAACAAAAAAGTTGTTGAAGTCTTTTGATCTCAATTACAAAAAAATACATGCTTGTGAGAATGATTGTTATATGTTTAGAAATGAATTCGCAGATATGGATGTTTGTCCAAAATGTGGCTCTTCAAGATACAAAAAGATAACAATGAGAATAAGAAAAGGGTGCCAGTGAAGCTGCTTAGATATTTTCCAATAATACCGAGGCTTAAAAGGATGTCTAGATAACAAGAAATAGCATAACAACTGAGATGGCATGACACAAATAAAAGTACAGATGGAAAACTAAGACACCCTGATGATCCTTTAGCTTGGAAGACGATTGACAGAAAGTAGCCTAATTTTGCTTCCGATCCTAGAAATTTAAGATTCAGACTTGCAGCCGATGGATTTAATCTTTTTTTCTGATCTTAGCTCCATGTATAGTTATTAGCCAGTCATGCTTGTTACATACAACCTTCCTCTATGGTTATGCATGAAAAAAGAACACCTAATGTTATCTTTATTAGTTCCAGGTCCGAAGCATCCAGGTAATGACATTGATGTATACTTGGAACCACTTATAGATGATTTAAAAGAGCTATGGAATAATGGAATGGAGGTATATGATTTATTCAGTAAGTCAATATTCAAACTTAATTCTATCTTGATGTGGGCTATTAATGATTTTCCTGCTTAGGTAATCTAGCTGGTTGTACCACAAAAGGGAGGACAGCTTGTCCAATTTGTGGTGTTAATACATTGCATGACTGGTTACCATTCAATAGTAAATGTGCATACATGCACCATAGGAGATTCCTTCCTCCAAATCACCCTTTTCGTAAAAAAAAAGAGTTGGTTTAATGGTAAAAATGAAGAGAGGGATAAGCCAGTCATAATAAGCGGTACAGATGTGTTTAAAGCTACAAGTAATATTAAAAATGATTGGGGAAAGAAAAAAAAAGGAAAAAAATCACAAAAGATAAAAGATACAGATGATGCTAATATTCAGATGTGGAAGAAGAAGTCAATATTCTTTGAGTTGCCTTATTGGAAGGTAAGTCATCTCAATTAATCTAGTACTGTTATATTTTTCTTAATTTAGTTTTGATACTGATTGCGAATATTAACTTTTTGTATTTTCTCTTCTTAGGAAATGTTGTTACATCACAACTTGGATGTAATGCATACTGAAAAAATGTGTGCGAACGTATAATTGGCACCATTTTGGATATAAAAGGGAAATCTAAATATGGTCATAATTCTCGAAAAGATCTGCAATATATGAATTAGGATTGAGTTGCATCCTCAAGAAAGGGGTGGGAAGACATACCTTCCAGCAGCACAACACACATTAACGAAAGAAGAAAAACAGATTTTTTATAATCGTTTAAGGAAATTGAAGGTACCCGATTGATATAGTTTTGATATTCGAAGATGTTTTTCAAAGGATAACAACATAATAGGCCTCAAATCCCATGACTGCCATGTTCTGATGCAACAACTTTTATCTGTAGCTTTGAGAGGACTCTTACCAAAGGGTCTAAGGAATGCGATATTTTGGTTATCTTCATTTGTCAACGAACTATGCCAAAGGGTAATAGATCGAAAGAGATTGGAAAATCTCAAGGATCAAGTTGTTGAGACATTGTGCATGTTGGAAAGGTTTTTCCTCCATCATTTTTTGATATCATGATACACTTGACCATCCACTTAGTGCGAGAAGTACGTTTGTGTGGCCCTGTACAATATCGTTGGATGTATCTGTTTGAAAGGTGCAACACTTTCCCCTCTTTATCCTCAAAAGTTACATTGTAGAATTCATATTAGAAATATGTTATACATTTATATACAGCTAAAACCATTTTTTTTATCTGTAGATATATGAAAACACTAAAGGGGTATGTTAAAAATCCTGCATGTCCTGAAGGGTCCATAGTAGAGAGTTATCTTACTGAGGAGTGTATGAGGTATTGTAGTGGTTACATGGAACAAGCCGTTGAAATAGGTGAGCGGCTTAGTCAAAATGAAGGATTTCAGAGTGTAGGACGTCCAATTAGTAAAGAAAAACATGTAATAATGTCTGATGAATTGTTAAAAGTTGCACATCGCTATGTGCTTTTTAATACTACAGATGTGAAGCCTTATGAAAAGTAAGTATTTACATACTAAGGAGATAATCTACATTTATAAGCTTAGTTAGGTAACACTTAAATTTTTTGTACCATATTATTTCCTACTAGAATGCATATAGATGAGCTGAAGTGTTAGATAGTCGTCTCGTCACAAATGAAACTCAGCTTTGGAATAAACACTCAGTTACATATACTGATTGCTTCCAAGAAAAGGTATCGATTATATGATTTTTTACTCAGTCCAATGTAAAATTGCAATACACACATCACTATTAATGTGTCATTACGAAAAGAATCTACACACAAGTCACTGATTGCTACACACCACTGATACACACCATTGAATCTACACATGACATACATTTACAACTCATATTCAACATCTATTATTCCTGATAAGAAGATGATGATATGTTTACAGCCCATAAAAACTTTTGAAATAAATAGGTAGAGAGGAAGCTTGTCGATCCCAATGTTGCAATAACAAAAAATCATAGCAAAAGTTTCCCGGGGAACTAGTTGGTAAATTAAAGCCCTAATATTTAGTCTAAGAACAAGGAAAATTGAGTATTGATTGCCATAATATGTATCAATTATCGGCTTTCTCCTTTAGACAGGTGGTTAAATCTATCAAGTAACATCTCGTTAGATAAATTATTTTAATGGCATTCAAGTCTACTGTACTTGTAAAACAAGCACATCTTCCTCACATTCAGTTTTTAAAACAATTAGAGTTATTGCAAATACCAATATAATACTTTGCGTGCTTTGTGAAGTATTTTTTTATACAAAACCAAAGTTGCATGGCTGGTAGAAGAAATGTATCACAACACCATTAGAGTTAAATAAAGCAACTCACTACTAAGATCAATGAAGAAAAAAAACAAATCTATCCATAGGCACTGTCACAATGATAATATAGTTTTGGAATAAACACTCAGTTATTCCAACATATTAATACATTTTACCTTTAAAAAATATTGATACATATTGCAATACACACATATACACAATTTTAGCTTTGGAATAAACACTCAGTTACATTTAGCACATGATTATGACAACTCATGTCCAACAAATTTACAGGTTCAAGTGGAAATTAGCACAAGAAATCCTATATCTGATACAATAAAGTGGCTATCATATGGGCCTATAAAGCAAGCAATTACTTATGCTGGATATGTTATCAACGGACGTCGGTTTCATGCCAAAGATGTTCAAAGGGCAACACAAAATATTGGTGTTTCAATTGAAGAAAACAGCATGAGCGATTCAAATTCCAGCAATAGTATACAAGCTTCTAAAGCTTACTATGGTGTGCTAATTGAAATTATTGTGTTGGACTATAATATTCTTCAAATTCTGGTGTTTAAATGTGATTGGGCTAGTATTGATCGTGGCGTAAAGGTTGAAGATGGTTTTATGTTAATTAATCTCCATCAATATCAAAATCAATTTCAAAGTGATCCTTTTATTCTAGCTTCTCAAGCTAAGCAAGTTTTCTACTCAAGAGAGTCTGATTCATCTAACTGGTATGTTGTGTTGAAAGGACCACCTAGAGGTTTCCATGAATTAGAATCATTTGACGAGAATACTAAAATAAGCTCGCAACCGTTGGATGTATCGAAGCTTAATGAAGATATGGATGATGAAGATGATAGCTTTGAAAGAAGGGATTGTGAAGGCATTTTACTAAGTTGTAATCGTTTATGTTTGCTTTGGGATTCTATTTGTGTTGGTTGTTTTACTTATTCTGAATGCACTACATTGGTTCTTTTAGTTGATCTTTATATATATATATATATATATATATATATATATATATATATATATATATAAAATTCTTGTTATGTGTTGGACTATGAATCGATGGATTGTTTATGATTTATGAATTCACCAAGGATTTGAATCTAATTTTATATGTTAGTTCCTCTTTGCTATTTTCAGTAATTGGAAGAATCGGTAACTGAGATTTATAGGATTGGAAATGCCAAATGGAGGTAATAAAAGTTAAGAACTGCCATTATCTGAAAATTACTTTGTTTACATTTTACTTTGTCTAAATATTTCTATAAAAACATTATTTTCAGAACTCAAATAGGTTGCCAAAGCGATCATCAAAAAGATTGTAGTATGTGAATGCTAGAGCTCATGAGTGTGAGAATCTGATTGTAAGGATCTTTCTTCATTGCATTATTTAGACACAAAATCACGAATGTAGAATTCAGTTAAAAAATATTACTTTGTATATTGATTTTCAACTTAAATTGTATTTCCTTCTATTGCAGATCCTCAGTAGGATGATGATAATATCCAAGACTTGGATTTTGATGATCCAACTTTTCCAGAAGTCGAACCTTTCGTAAATGGTTCTCAGAATAATGACGAATATGAAGGAAATTCAACCAAAAATAACGACAAACCAGAAGGAAAATAACTCAGAATAATGACAAAAATCCTAAATCTAAAAAGATTAAATGCGATAAAACACAGCTGAAAGGTCTTGGGGTTCAAGATACTCATCGTGCAGCTGTAGCTGTGGAATTCAATGAAAAGGGACAACCTATCTGTGATAATTCTGTTACATTATCCTCTTTCATAGGTGTCTTAGTCCGCGATAAGGTTCTGATACTCTTTCATGATTGGAGAAAAGTTCCAATGGATCATAAAGACAACCTTTGGACACTTGTGCTGGTAAGTTACTCATTAATTATATTTGATTCAAATACCAATTGACAATACATTTTTATATCTAAATACATTATATATTATATGCATTACAGATGAGATACAATTTGGATGAAACACAAAAGGATTACGTATTGCAAAAGATGGCAACCTCATTGAGAGAATATAGTCCCATGTAGGCAATGGAGTGATAGAAGCTCTTAAGCTAAAAGGCAAAGAAAAGGCAACAAGTCTTGTTGAGTTAAAGCCTATGAACTTGTCAGATCACCAATGGAGTGAATTCATAAAATAAAAAAAAGGACTTCTGTAAAATTTCAAGTAGGTTAAAAAGTCTAATGATTAATAATATAATACCACTAACTTTAATGTTTCTTGTTTTAGTTTTTTCAAACCCCCTAATAAGTTACTATTTGACATGACTAAAAGCGTTCTGATGAAGGAAGTAAGGAAACATCATACACAACCACACACGTTGAGTCGACGAGGGTATGCACGATTGGCGATTAAATTGGTAAAAATACATTCTAGTATTTTTGCAATTAGGTTATTTGGTTACCCATATTTGTTCGAAGGATGCTAATTTATTAAACTTTGCCGAAAAATGAAAAACCCGATCAAGAACTAACCAGAGTCCTATTGTGGATCGAAGGACATTTGAATAAGGATCAAGAACCAACAAACACAGCCGTCGAAGCATCAATGGTAAGAAAAAAATAATTATTATATGTATATTCTTACTATCTTCCTTAGTTAACATTGTATATTTTTTTACATTGGTTTTCCAAAAAAATTTAAAGAATTCAATGAATCGCAATCTAAGTCCAAAAAAACATCAATGAAATATGATGCTCTTTCACATGTTTTGGGTGAAGACCGACCTGGTAAAGTAAAAGGACTCGGGTTTGGAGTTACACTTTCCAAGCTAAAAGCCCAAGCACATAGTAATAAGGTGGTGCTTTCACTTGAAAAAAATGAGAAAAATGGAGGCCAGACTAGATATGTTTCTGGAGGTAAGAACTTGGGTTTGGTTTTCAGCATTAACATTGACTTTGTGGACTTATTGGTTATGCTTATTATAATTATGACAGGAAAATCATCGCTCACTTGGTAATGCACGCTCACCCAAGGTTGACACTCCCATGGTAAATCATGTTGGTTTCGTTGTCTATCAATCGACCATTGGTGTCCACATGCGAACTAATTCTATAGGTTTATTATGGTACAGTCAAATCGTGCAAGCAACATCATGGAAGGTACTAATAACATGCATGAGCCATCGGTTGGAGCAAAATGCAAGTTGTTGAGTTGGTATAGGATAGGAGAAGTTATGGCTGAAGGTGAAATATTTTGTACAAATCCTACTGATTTGTTTCACTTTCAACCTCTAGGACTCGATGCTTGAAAGGTTTCTATTGATATTGCGATGGATGAAGAAGCTTATTTGTGGCAGAGTACAGATGAACTCAAGGTGGTTAGGGATGTTATAGGCTCTATAGTTGCATAGAGCAAAGTGTTTATCTCTTTCGATATTTAGAATTCTTATTTGACTATTATCGACATTTTAAACAGTTTAGACCCCCTTTTAAGTAATTTTATGATATGGATATTTTATTAAATATTTTGATGGTATATGGTATGGATGTTTTATTAAGTATCTTGACAATATACCTATGTAAACCCTTTTTTAACTCCGCCAATAAAAAATTTATATTGCCGGTCCCAAGCCCGGATAAAGGAGGAAGGAGAAGGAGCTTACTCCATCTCTAAGGAAAAGAACCCCGATAGGTAATTTTCTATAGTTATAATATAATTATAATTGTAGTTTTGATTTTTATTTTGGTGTCTAATATCTTTTTGTATCTTCATTTTGTCAATACCATGATGCAACTTTTAATACATACATTCACTGTTGTATTTTAACCATTTAGTCATGCTTCTATTCATGTATTTTTGATTAATGCTTTAATCTTTTTTTTATTAGTCGTTTCACGAGAGATCGTAATTGCATCCATTACCTTTTCTCCTTCTTCATTTGTAATTTAGGATCTTTAAATGCAAACAATTATTGGTAAAGGCTGGAAAAAACAATAGGTCCATGGATCAGAGTAATGCAATAACAATGTATAGGATTTTAAAAGAGCAACTGAAATGTGAACACTCACTATTTCATGCATGGTTATAGGCAATTGATTGGAAAAGAGCTTTCTGATCTAACTGTCAATGATCTGCAACATCAAGAGAGCCAAATAGAAATGAGTTTATGAACAGTACGAAAGAGCAAGGTCTTTAAACTCTATTCTCACTCAATGCTTTCTCAGTTATCTTTCATCTCTATTACTTTTAATGCATAAATTTTTCAATTTTGTTGGACCAAATATTGATTGACGAAATTCAAGAAATAAATCGGAAGGTCTAGATATACAATAAGTTAATCCCACTTCAGATTGAACATCAAATGAATAACAGTCATTGGCATGTGTTGGTCTAACATACACTAAACTCACAAATATTCTTCATTCTCAGGTTCTTGCAACAAGCAGTACCAATGGAGTAGCTATTGCAGGCTCCATTATTCAATACATTACTGACATGGAAGAGGAAGAAGCAGAACTCATTTTACTAGAACTGAGCCAACCTCAACAGCAAACAGAAATGACATATGCAAAACCTCCGGAGTTGGCGTACTTTTTTTTCCAAACAATAAATTTTTTTGAACTCTTGATTTTACTATTGTAATCCAGAAATATATCTATTCAACATTACATCAGACTTTATTTGCAACAAGAATACGATTCATAAATACAGGTGAACTCCCATGATTTTGATCAACAATGTTCTTGTAAATGCAATATCATTATGCTACTAACAGGAACATATTGTTTATGGATTTGAGAAAGTTCGATGTTCATGTTAGCTATTATATGATATTATGTGACCAAACAACCAAAACAGCATGCAAAGCCATCATACTTAAAAATTAGTTTAAGATGGCATAATTGATTTGTAAATTTCATGTCACAAATACTTGGCATTTGGTAACGTTTTAAGGAGTAATCTCAAAGCATGCATATTAGTGATAGAATCAAGGAATTTAATGATATAGAAACTCACAGGCACATGAATTATATTTACGATGCATAAAAGGAACGATGGAACATTGTAGAGCAGGTTTACAATCCATCAAAGAATGAAGAAAGGCACTACAAGAATAGAGGCTTTTCTTGACGGGGATTCCCCGTCAAGAAATGGGTATCTTGACGGTTGCAGATCCGTCAACTAAGGAGTCAAGAAAAGACCCCCCCTTTTCTTGACGGTCGCTGGCATAGATTTTCTTGACAGTTTTTGACCGTCATATGAAGTAATTTTCTTGACTGTTTTTAGCCATCAAGATAGCTGTTTTTAGAAACCGTCAACGTAGGCAAAAACTTTTCATGACTCCGGCCTAGATGACGGCCTTTAGCCGTCAAGAAAAGCATTTATTTTGACGGACAAAACCCGTCATGAAAAGCAGTAATTCACGGCTCTTATGCAGCATGATTTGAATTAAAATTGACATTTAACAACCGTCAAGAGTAACTATCCAAAGTACTGTCAAGAGATGCTTGCCAAAATTTTGTCAAGATTATATAATATTAATCAAACACACATAATATCAATCCAGAAGCTACACATCAAATTCTATAAAACCCAAATTTCATATTAACAAAACTGTATTGTTCATACAAAAAAAACTTCTAATACACATCCCACATGTATTCTTCACTTGTCAACCACAACATAATCCAACCACAAAGTACACATATCCTACATCTGTTGTTTCCATACCACTTAAACATACAAACCACAAACATCCATCACTTGTCACCACAAAACATAATCTAACCATACAAAATGAAACCAAAAAAGTAGCAAACCAGACCGGAGCACATCCCTCCCATATCCACTGCATTCCCCTATTCACAGCATGCATGCACCTTCATTTTTTAGCAAGTTCCTAAGAGAACAAGAACACAAATTATTATTTTGAAATGGTACTAAAGTGCTTCAAAAGAAAAAAATTATGGTGTCAAAAGCAAAAGGTGGATAGTTAAGCTGCTAAAAATAATTGGAGGATGTCACTAGTGTAATTTGATGGGAGGTGTATAATCAGATATTGACTTTTGCATCCAATTTTTTTTAAAAAAATTGTTGTATCAAAATGAAGCTAATATGAGGTTTGTTATACTAAAATATGGCAATTTGGTGTCAAGTCTTGCTGCTATATAAAGGAATCATGGTATCAGAGCAACAAATTGACCTGGCAGTAGCTTAGTTGGAAAACTTTCTAATATGTCATAAAAAGAGAATATTTGGATCAGGTCATGGTCCAGCATATTCTAAAACTGAAAGATATCATAAAAAGAGAAATACATGACCCAAAAACGGTCATTAAAAACTTTAAAATGAAAGATTTAATGAACATGTAAATTCCAGACAGTTCAAATGCCAGAGATGAACCAATATAAGCCATGTAACAGATTAAAGGGGAAGGAAAATACATAAATTACAGATAGTTTCTAGTGCATCAATTTTTAGGACTTTTCTCAATGGTGTGCCAGCTGATGATGAGAGTTACATTGATGTCAATCAAGATCTTGTACATGGATCATTTTTCTTCTTTTGATTCTATCATATTATAACATATGTTTTTGATGAGAATTCAATAGAGAAAATAGTATTTTGGCCAGGACTAGGTTGTGCTATGATCAGTCAAAACCTGGCCTGGGCATAACCTTTTCCAAATTCAAACATAAAGGATATTTGTGCCCAATTTGTTTCAACAAATGTATTTGTTTGGAAAAAAAAAACTTCATAGATAAGCAAACATGGTTAACAATGATGTACACGACTCTATGTCCCTAATATATTTGTTTGACAAAATTAACTTTATAGATGAGCAAACATGGTTAACAAGGGATGTACATCAGTTCAACTCCAAAGTGTCTGATATGTTTGACAAAATTTAACTTTATAGATAAGGTAAGAACTCCCAATATGTGTTAGTTTTTGGGTTAGTTACTTAGTTTTAGCCTTTTAGGACATCAAGAATACTTAGTACATGTAGAAGTTTGATTTTAATAGAAAATTTAGCATGTATATATTATATATTCAATATATCTTCGATATCCGACATCAACCCAAACCGATACTGGAGCATTGGTTCTATCATCGACAGTTACAACGGTGGTAATAATATGCACTTCTCCAAAATATTGGATAAGCATCAAGCTTTATAAACTTAGCTCTTAATAGAGCATATGCTAGACATGCATCATACGGGCAAATAGATGCCCCAAATTCTGAAATGGCACTGGCGATAAACAAAAAAGGGGAAAATAACAGGAAAAAAATACTATAGAGGATTAAACATGTCTATGCAAACCTTTATTCCAGAAGTGATACTAGTTCGTCCTTCAGCTTCCCTTGAAGATAGGGATCCAATTCCCAATGATGGCAAGACTGGAAAAAAAAAGTATCATTATTGTTGCCTGATGTTTTTACAAGAACAATTCAATATATGAAAATATCAGTCTAAAAGGTTTATGGACCATTTCAGTACATAAAAAACACATGTCAGTGTACATGATGGACAAAAAAACTAATGTATTAGATAGACAAGAACCATTCAATATATGAAGGAAGTACCATTATTGTTGGCTGAGAATGAGAAACACGTACAAATAAAAAAAACAGTGCACAAGGAAATTTTTAGAAATGAGAAACAGCTCTCCTAAAGGGCAGTTCTTTAAATCTTCAAATGCCAACAAAGCAACCATTCCCTCCAATTCCTCTTAAGGAAATTTTCTAGACAACCATTTTTTGTGCCAGCAAAAATGAAGATAAGATATCTACATGCTTAAATATCATAAAAGCAAAAGTGAAAAACATGAAGATGAAAAGACATTCTGATTTAGAGTCTTATTAGAGAGACATGACACATGGATATAATAGACTAGCTGTTGGAATTATTTAATAATTAAGGGGCCACACATGTAAAATTAATTGTGTTTGGACTATCTAAATAATTAAGCCAAATTAAAGTGGTCTATTTGGAAATTGGCTTAAGGGTATATTTGTCATGGAATTAATGTGTAGATACCGGAGATAATTCTAATTTGATGAGGGGCCAAATTAGAAATATCAACACATATATAAATATGTGTATTCATTAGGGTTATGGTCTCCAACTTATACGGCCACCAAAAGAGAGGTTCTCTCTTTTTCTCTTCTGTATCCCCATCAACAGAAAGAGAGGGACAAAGGATTCGGATTCACCTTTGTCATTAAGGGTCGTAGCAAGTTGGAAGATCGAACCCAATAAAGAGACGATCGCTTCAAGTTCCATCAAGCCTAGCAATGGATTCAGGTACGCTTCCGCAATTTAATTTTGTTCTTTATCTCATGAATCAACATGGCACTATAAAATTCTAACAAGTGGTATCAGAGCCTCCATGTTTGATTTATGAGATCAAAATTTCAGAATAATTTTTTTTAGTATTTTTCAGGAACCCTAAATCGTTTCATCTAATTTGATTTAGGGTTACGATTGTTCAAACAATTTTTTTTATGATGATCCATTCAATTTAGAACATATACATCTAATGTTGCTTTAGAAATCGTGCATTCATTATGGAGATTCATACTTATGTTGAATAAGTACGAATATGGGTGACTTCAACTTTGGAGATTTATTTAATGTGTCAATTTAGTTCAAATGGATTTATTTATTATTATTTTTAACTAATGGTGAATATGAGATGTCAATATGAGATGGCTTGGGTGAATATGAGATGTGCATCCTTATTGACATCAATTTTTAATACTGAAGATGTAAATTCATTGGTATTTTAATATTTGTTGTTTGAACTAATGGTGAATATGAGATGGCTTGGGTTTAGTATTTGGTTTTAATATTATTTATTTATGGATTAATTAGTCTAAATTTATATCGTATTGGGGTCTGATCTAGAATATTGTAATATCGGGACCATCAATTTTTAGTACATATACATGTGATGATATGGAAATAATATTTTTAAATTATACAAAAAGATTCACATGTTTATGAGATAGTAGATAAATTTTGGTACAATCTTTTATGGATTATTTGAAGTAATATTTTGATTGATGGATTCGGTTATTAAATAATTAGTCTCCAAATTGGTCGAAAGTTTGCTTGTTCTTCTTTTAAAAAAGATTTTCTTTAGATATTTGGATACTTAAAGAGGAAAGAGGTGCTGATAATGCTCAGTTTAGACCAAATATGTTCAGTTTTGGATATATATTTTGGAGTTATTATTTTCAGTTAATGTCTATGAATTTTTATTTGGATGCATATCCTCCGTAGATTATTTCATGAATTTAGTTATAGTGATAATATCCAATTTTGTCAAATTAAAATTCATGATTATGCTTTTGATTACTTTATTTGAGTAATAATCTTATGAATATGCATGTATATAAAGTTTTGGACATGATTCAGTTTTGTAAAATTCAGTCAACATTCAATTTTTGGTGCCTTTTAAGACTAGCAATAGTTGTCCAATATTCTAAGTAGACTCATTGAAACAAGATGTCGCCAAAGTGACCTCTCTTGCGTAGATAGTCTATGAGGGATGTCGATGTTTGTGTGTGTATATTCATGCGGGTATTAGCCGGCCCAAAGGAAGGTTAATACTTGGCCAAATTGCACACATACTTGTGGTGATAAATATGTGACAATTATACGGTTTACATGTGAATAATAACCCGATCCAAAGATAGGCTTATTATTTGACATTACTTATTGTCAACATTTGATCACTACACCAAGAGTACCACTTGCAGTTTATATCACTGTCCAAAGACTTGATATTAATGGTGCACTAGGTATCTTGAGATGGGGTTCACCATTGTTTGGATTTGTTTGACTATATTTTACTCTTTGGTTATTAATTAGAGCATGTCCGTTTTTGTTACTTTGTTCTCTTTACAGTTAATGTTGTTAAAATATCTGCAAATAAGATTTTAATTTTCATGTTTAATGGGATAAACTTTAAGGGCAAAAAGAAATAAATACAGTAGCTGCTAAGGGTCCAGATCAAAAGAAACAACAATATAAAACTAAGGGTTGTTCTTTTGTGATAAGACAGGACACATACGGAAGAAATATATAAAGTACCACGCATGGCGTATAAAGAAAAGTATATTTCTAAATTTGATCTGTTCTGAGGTTAATTTAGATTTAGTACCAAGAAACTCATGGTAGTTAGATTCTGGTGGGACTACCCACATTAATGTTCTAGGCAAGGTTGTCTGAGTTACCGAAAGTCAATTGATGGTGAAAGATACATCTATGTGGGTGATAGAAATTCGGTAGAAGTGAAAGCAATAGGACATTTTAGGTTATTTTTAGGAATCGATTATTATTTGAATTTGATAGACACTTTTATTGTACCGTCTTTTAGACGAAATTCAGTTTCAGTTTCCTTAATGGACAAATCTGGTTATCATTGTTCATTTAGAAACAATAAGTTTAGATCTTTAAATTTAAATATTATTGGTAACGGTTCCCTTAAGGTTTATGATAACCTATATTCAGTTGAAACTATTGCATCTTACAATGAAACCTTGCAAGTGGAGTCATGTGGTACTAAACGCAAAATTAACAATAAATGTTTTTAGCCTCATTATGATATAAGCGATTAGGTCACATCTCTAGAAATAGAGTTGAACGATTTGTGTCTGATGAGATTTGGATTCCATTGACTTTATAGACTAATGTTTATATTGAATGTGTAATGGGAAGACAGACCAAAGTTAAATTATAAGCAACTACTTTATTGGTTATGCTACAGATCGAGGGGTTAATAATTATACGGTCCCACATAAATGAATTTTTTTTTGAGACGAGAAGTGTAATATTTTTTTTTTGAGGATGTTGAGTTTGGGGGAGAAATAAAGTCCGGATCATTGTCTTTGAGAATGAATCAATTACGATTCCTACTATCACTTTTGACGATATGCAGGATTCTATACCTGTCATGATCAAGAAGTGAATTCGGAGTCTTAATAAGACAATGTCGAATTACTTCTATAAGTCGTTGTTGAGATACCTTAACAACGACAACGTAGCGGCACCCCATTCAAGATAAGGTAATTATTCCTAAGGAACAAACTCAACAACCTCAAGAACCAGTAATATTAAGATGGTCTACCAGAAAAAGGAGAAATATAATTTCGAATAATATTGTCATATTTCTCTAGGAACGTAAGGAAGACTGTGGATACTGGAAGATGATCTAATCAACTTCCGTCAGGCCATAGAAAGTTTCAGTTCTCAAAGTGGATTGATACACTAAATAAGGAGTATAAGTTCGTACAAGTCAATAAAGTTTAAGAACTTGTCCCATTACCAAAAGGTATGAAATCTATTGGTTGCAAATGGACATTTAGAACCAAGAAGGATTCGAAGGGTCATGTGGAGAAGTATAAAGTATGTCTTGTAACTAGTGAGTTTATTCAAAATTTTGGGATTAATTTTAAAGAGTTTTTCTCTTCGTTATCATTGAAAAACTCCTTTAAAATAATCATAGCACATGTTGCACATTTTGATCTTGAATTACATTAAATGGATGTCAAAACGACATTTCTCAATGGTAACATTGATGAACAGTTTATATGGTGCAACCAGAAAACTTTGTGTCGAAAGACCCAAAGAATATGGTTTGCAAATTGACAAAATCTATTTATGAACTCAAGCAAGCTTCTCGTCAAAGGTACTTCAAGTGATTATCTCGTTTGGTTTTGAGATGAACACTGTTGAAGATTGTGTGTATCACAAGTTCAGTGGGAGTAGGAATAATTTTCTAGTTTTGTATAATGATTAAAGTATTTAGTACAAACCAGGTGACACCTTTCGTTAAAGGAGACAAATTCAGTCTCAATCAAGTGCCCTAAGATTAGACTTAAAATTAAGAAAATACAATAGATTTTTTCTTCATGATCAGTTGTAGGGAGTCTAATGTATGCACAAGTATGTACGCGTCAGGATATTGCATACATAATTCGGATGTTAGGCAGATATTTAAGCATATATGGATGGATCATTGGGTAGCAGCAAAACTACTTAAGTAATTAATAGAGAACAAGAAATTATATGCTCTTTGTAGGAGATGGAATAATTCTGGAGATCATAAGGTATTCCGACTCCGATTTTGTTGGATGCTAACACAGCAGGAGATCCACATCAGGTTATGCTGAGTAATGGAGATATATTTTGGACGAGTGTCAAACATGTACTCATAATTTCTTCCATCATGAAAGCAAGGTTTATAACATGTTGTGGGGTATCTATTCAGGGAATATGGTTGTGAAATTGTCACAAGGTTGCGCCTACAGTACGGTGTTGAAAGACCACATAAAATTATGGTGTGACAATAAATCAGCAGTACTGTATTCCAATAACAACAGAAACTTGTATAAGTCAAAGGATATTGACATAAAGTTTCTAGTTGTGAAGGAAAGAATTCAGAATGGTTATAGTATTCATATAGCACATTAGGACAAACTCCATGTTAGTGGATCCGCTCACAAAAGCATTATCACCCAGGGTCTTTCATGAGCATACTGCTCATATGGGTGTTAATTAAGAATATGGCAATATAGTAGGAGTTTATATTTTATGTATTTGGGTGCTATTTGGTTTTGGACACATTTATGTATTAAAGTATTTTGGATACTTATCTGATCAGATATATGGAAATTCAGTTCATTCTGTTTTCATTATGTTAAAGTATTGATCTCACTAAAGTTAAGGAGGACCAGTTGGAAATAGACATGTATTGATCACATTGCGTGTAATTTCCATGCTACGCATCCATGATTGATCTATGTCATTTAGCTATATTGGTATATATGACCATTGATGGTTTAGTTACGCTATGTGTGACGAATGCCGCTTTGATCCTATGTTGATATGGTTAATGGACGAGATTGTCCGGATATACCCTAAGGATTAAGATAGCAATTTATGAGCTCACTAAGGTTAACACAATTATAAGGTTACATATGTGGCCCAGTGGGAGATTGTTGGAATTATTCAATAATTAAGGGGCCACACATGTAAAATTAATTGTGTTTGGGCTATCTAAATAATTAAGCCAAATTAAAGTGGTATATTTGGAAATTGGCTTAAGGGTATAATTGTCATGGAATTAATGTGTAGATACCGGAGATAATTCTAATTTGATGAGGGGCCAAATTAGAAATATCAACACATATATAAATATGTGTATTCATTAGGGTTATGGTCCCCAACTTATACGGCCACCAAAAGAGAGGTTCTCTCTTTTTTTCTTCTGCATCCCCATCAACAGAAAGAGAGGGACAAAGGATTCGGATTCACCTTTGTCATTAAGGGTCGTAGCAAGTTGGAAGATCGAACCCAATAAAGAGACGATCGCTTCAAGTTCCATCAAGCCTAGCAATGGATTCAGGTACGCTTCCGCAATTTAATTTTGTTCTTCATCTCATGAATCAACATGGCACTATAAAATTCCAACACTAGCACGATACATATTCCAACATGAAGATGAAGCTGCATAGTTCAACATCATAATACTAGTTATAAAAACATAAACAAAACGAAATTACAAGTAGCACAGTCATTGAAAGATGTGAACCCAAGTTGGTAAGAGTTCAAACTCATGATCCTGCATGCATCAGCTAATGAGCCAAAGTCATGTACTTCTTATGGCCCAAAGGCAAGTAGTACATGCCATTTTCTGAAGATTATGCCACATTAAAGATTTATTGGTAAGGAATATGTCACCTTATGGACATACAGAGACAAGGCAAGTTGGTGCTGGTTCATTTTGCCAAGTAAAACAGAACGTTCCTCAAAAAGAGCATCTGTCGGAAGGTGCTTTAATAACGACTCGGCATTATAACCTGAAAGCAGATAATAACTTCTTACGTGTTGGAGAATAGGTTTTTTCTTATCCCATTTTTGTTGTTCTTTGAGATCTTTATACCACTCAACTACTTCTGAGAGGTATATTTGCACCTGTCAAATATAATTCTCATAATAAAAAGGCATCTGAAAACTCAACCATTTAAAACAAATTACTTATTAGGATAAATATAAAATAACTTCTTACCAGTTTATTTTGCAGATTTGTGTTGATTCCACTTTCACTCATTGAGAGCATAAGCTCTAAGTAAGTAGACTGCAAGTTCGGTGCATGCTGTTTTAAGTACAAATTTACCAAGTTTGCTAGAACATTTCCAGAAAGAAAGAGCTCAATGGTTTCCGTTGGGCGGCTTTCCAGGACATGTATAGAGAATTCGAAAACAAGCATAGGGTCTGATCTACAAAGAGGCTGCAAAGGCAATTTTCAAACGTCATGCTTGGAGTATACAAAGAATAAATGATAACCCCATGTGTAAAGATCATAGTTTACAGTACCGGCCGATACCGATACGGTTTGGCATATCGCAATCCAATATTGACCGATACCCGATACTTGACCGATACCGACATTGGGGGTCTCTTTTATGGTCAATTCGGCAAAAAAAAATGAACGAAAAAGACAAATCAATAAGGGTTTAAAGCATAATAAGGTTGTAAAAGCATGTAAAAGAAGAAAATTTATCTATTGCATGTAAACCAATCGGTATGGGTGATTACTTTCCATTTAATTTCAAAACTATTAAGAAATAACAGTAAAAATACTTAAAATTATGCCTAAATGTATAATATTTTTTTAAAAATGTTAATAATTTATTAATAATTATTTGTTTTCCGATACCAAAAATATCGAGACTCCGACCCGAAACTGCCGATACTACCGATATCACCGATACCGATACTCATAAGAATTGTATGATACCGATTCCGATATCGATACTGTGAACCTTGGTAAAGATATTGCATCGAAAAGGACAAGACACCAGAGAGGTTGTTAGAACCCAGGAGTCATATTCATTTCCTAAGGGATAGATTATATGATTGCAATCAGATCTGAATTTAACCAACTAGATCCAGTTTCGGGTACAAATAGAAGTGGGATAAGGATCCTTATATTATACGCAAAGTATACTTGTCTGTTTAATATGTGTGTATAGATACTGATCCAAATTGAAGTAGGATATGGATCCCCATATTCAAATACATTGTAGGCTTGTTGTTGTTGCAAGCGTGTGAATGTATCTAACTAAAAGTAAGTTTTAGATGGCTGTCTTTGACTTCCAAGTCCAACATTAATTATATTTTCCATAGCGAATTAATTCTATAAATCAATTAAAATGGCCGAAAAGTAGCAGGACCAAAGAACGAACAAAATTGTGGTCATGGAACTTACAATGCTGCAGAGTAAAGGAAAGCACGTATTGTAAATGCAACAAAGCCATATTGAAACACATTGTACCTATAAAAGATAAAAAATGGGCATCTCAGCTTCCTTCCACATCAATAATCAGAATATCTCACTTGTTGTAAAGCACAAAAGTAAATTTACCGACAATTCTCTAGCAGACCTAAAGGCATTCATTCAACCAAAATTAAATTTATCGACAATTCTTTGGCTACTGCTTCCATCTGAGACTCCGAGTAAAGAGTGGCTCCAACGTGGTCCAAGTAAACTAGACCTAAAATCAACCAAGAAAATAAAATCCTAACAAACACAATTTTTCTGAAATTTGGGTATCAAATAAATTGCAAAAAAAAGTTTGACCTTCCAATCTTTTGAATTCGGAAGCCCTAATCTGGTCGATATTCTTGGGGGCATTCGGGTAGCCATAGTCTTCTCCGAACTGCTTCAGAAATTCCTCTTTTGAAATCTCAAAAATAGGAAAAATAAAATAAAGAGGAGAAATCGGACCTCGGTCGACGTCGTCCTCGTCGAGATCCCCCTCTTTGTCGTTCGAATCAGCTTCGATGGCCACCGGGGAGAGAGTTGTCAGTCTTGGACTTGTCGGAGAGGGGACCACGCATAGGCCACCGGGAAGAGAGTTCTACGAGAGGGGGACATGATTGCTAAGAGAGAGAGAGGATTTTCAGAGTGGAGGGGGATTTGGGGATTAGGGTTTGGGATTTAGAAAGGATCTATATGAGAGAGAAAGAAGGAAGAGGAAGAAGAGGAGGAAAAGGACGGAGAGGAGGAAAAAGGGTTTGTTGGTTTGGGCTCTCCTTCTCCATCTGCTCATAGAGAAGTAGAGCGGAGAGGAAAGAATCAGGAAATAAAGAAAATGGGATTGAAAGACAACCCATCAACATATATCAAATTTCAAAAAAATTACCAAAATGGCAGCTGAAAAAATTGTGCCAATTTTTTTAGGCATATATCAGTTGACGGTTATTACCGAACCATCATTAAATAAAAGGATGTTTCTTGACGGATCCTCTAAAACCGTCAACTATTATGCTGTAAGATTGCTAAATTAACAGAAAATAAGGCATTTCTTGACGTAAGGCTAAATCCGTCAAGATAAGCCATTTTCTTGACGGTTTTTCACGTCCATCAACTTATAAACCATCAAGAATCGTCATTTTTCTTGTAGTGAGGCCTTTAGATTCTACCAAAAGTTAACAAACCTGAAGAATGAATAAATGTCTTTCAGGGGAATAAATTTATACAGAACACCAAGTCCCAACTGATGCTATATGGGTATTAATTCTCTGCAAGAGAAAGGAATGTTGTAACAAAAGGTACATTTTTTAGGAACATGCTGCACAAGTCATTTCAAATAATCTTGGATGAGGCTATGCCAAAAAATGTATTAACCCCCAATAAAATTACAAAAAATAAAATATTAATTACTTCATTGGATCACTCACTTGTTCCAAAAGGAATCCTCGTCATATATTATAGTCGACATGTGAAAAGTGTGACCAGAGAAACTCTCTATCATGGAGTAAAGATAAAGAGAGCAATGCATAACAAGGAACTTGATGTGTTCAATATATGAAGTTGTGCAAGAAATGGGTAAATGTCCTATGCAAAGCATTTTTATACTGAGGAGCATATCCCTGAAAACTAGATCAGTTGAGAAGTTGGCATATATTCCTTTACTAGACTCGAGAGATTTTGTTTCATCTAATTTCTTAATTAGAAAGAGTTGCTTTACTTTGCGTTAGCTTTCATACAATTAAACACGCGTGGGAAACAATACACAAATGCTCCATATAAACTCAAAATAAAATCCAAAATCGCATTGGAACTTCAAGCTAATATAATTGAGTAGTCATCAGCAACTATTCATTTGTTGTGCCTGGTTCAGTTGCATAATGACTAAGCCATTCCTACTGACAGTATATTAAATGCCTCTAAAATAGACAAATTGGTACTCAGGCTGTTGAGATAATCTGTGTGCACACAAGGATCACAAATGGCATATCCCAGTATGTGTTGATGTGCACGGTTTGGGGTTCATATTTTGATTTATTGACTGCTTGATACATACTTGAAAAAAAAGTTGAACTTTGTAAGGTGGGACGGAACATACAGGAACAAGGACCATATTATTCAATCTCTTGCCTACTTCACTATCGAGGGAAGCATTATCATCAACGATCTCTAATTGAAAAAGTTCCTCTTCATTTGACTTTTCTCTAGGGCTTAGGCATGAACTAGAGGCTTCCACATCATCCAGCTCTCCATGGATATCCCCGCTCCCTGTAAAACAAATGCAAATGATCAAGAAAAATACAGATTACCTTATCTTTTAGACTATTCAATTGGAAAAGCAGATCTTTCTTATCTTGATACCTGACCAAAGGTTTGTCTTGGTGGGGCAAAACCAATCTTGCACAAGGACAAATGTTTGTGAATGATCTTTACTATCATGTGACCGATCTGATGCTTCTGCAACAACAATATATGATAATTCTTCTTGTAGAGCATTAGCAATATCCTCATCGTTCTCTAGAACAATATGCATTGTGCCAATATTGGTTTCTTGTGCATACTCTCTATCTTAGCACGTAACATTGCCCTATATAGCAGTTCCATAGAACTCAAAAATTAATGGGGGCATTGGGGGGCTATAGCCTAGCCCAAAAAAGTAGGGAAAAGGTACATTTTTAAGGGATATTTCCATATGTTGTGCAGGTACAGGTTTGTAACCCGTTCTTTTTGTAAATAAAGTAGCAGTTGAAGCATCAAACAGCCGTCCGTGCTGACCTAACAAAGTAGCTATGACTTCCCACAGAGCCAACCATTCTGACATCAAGAAGAAAAAAAAGATAATGATGATCGGTATGCATGTGAGTCATTGTGATTTTTTAGATCTATGCTTGTTTTGTTCAAGACTCGACTTGAAATTGAGATATTTGGTGTTACTTTTTGTTGTAGATATTTTCTTGTGGGTCTGCCCTGCCCATCCATCATCAAAAGCAATTAGTTGGGTTTGGTTAAGTTTCTTTCAATTGCTTGTGCTGCTTATTTCATTTGCCTTTTCTGGAGGGCATATATTATGACAACATCAGTTCCCAGATGATTAGTACCAGAAGTAAGCCCTCATCTTCCACTTTCTTCTACTTATTTACATCTAATATCTTCTTCTTTTCTCCAATTTTTGTTGGTTGTAGCATCTTTTGTTGAGACCCCTAAAATCTCCAAGCTCAAGAATTTGGATCTCTGAATATGGATGTTCCTTTTTTTAAAGTTTATTTTATTGATAACATCCTTTTCCCCCTAAATAAATTTGTTAGAGTTTATAGTAATTGTAGGATTTAGTTTTTATGGGTTGGTAGTGAACAAACATTGTGTGGATGTTCTGATGAGTAGTTCAGCATTGTAATCGAGTTTCTTCATTGCAACCGAGTTTCTGAAAGTGAACTGTCCCTTTCTCCTACGGATAATTAATACGCATATACCATAAGTTGGGAATTGGTGTTCTGTATAAACTTAACGAACTATCCTTTCTCTTGCTTTAGTTGTTGTTAACCAAAACAAAAGAAACTGAGAAATAAAGCTATACCAACTTCATAGAAATTGTGTGTGTGTTAGTGGTGGTAGGGTGGGGTAGAGGGAGGGTATGCATGTTATACCTGACCTGGAAAATGAGAAACAATATCGTTTGATCAGGATGTATTTTAATAGATTTTGGAAACTTAAAAATAGCTTCTATTTGTTCCAAACTTGATTATTTTCATTTGTTATAACTTTTATTTAGTCCTTTACATTTGTAGGCTTGATAACTTTGTAATATTGTCACATAATATTGTATTGCAATATTGTTGGTTTACTAAATTGAAATTTAGATCGAGTGACATAAATATTTTATTGAACCCGACTTTGCACATTTAATATTACTTGAATTTTTGTAGCGGCCATTGATATTTGACATTGTATTATGGTTTAAGTGTCAGAGAATGTTATAAGGTTTAAAAGGGGACAAAAGAAATTGAACTCTAATGAAGGTGCTCACCTTCAGGGGATATCCTAATTAGATGCACCAACTAGACCTTGAATTGAACCCCCTAGTAAAGCCTAAAATTTTGTTATTCTAGGCCTTGTTTTATTGTGATTTTGGACTTGATTGAAAATGTTACAAAATTTGGATACAAATGGAAATTCTTTTTAGCATAGTATCTTATTGATCATTCTCTTACTAGATCCTTATAATTCCTCTTTTGACCACAAGTTTTATGATACAGTTTTACTTCATAATTTTTGTACCAAACATTTTGGTATAGGAAAGGGACTGTAACTATGAAGCGTTGTTACTTGATAAGTAAGTATCCATATTGGAAATCAATAACCCTTACATGTTTTGAGAGGATTTCGTAACTGCTCATAAAAAATGAAAGAATATGAGGAGGTCTTACCAATACACATCCTATTGGACATGCTTTGTGATTTTGGTGTTTTCAATTTCTTACTTTTGACAAACAATGAGCGTGACGGATTTCAATGTGCTTCTTGATTTTAATTGTAGGCTTTTGAGTATATATAACCATTATGATGTAGTTTGCTATGCAGTTGATATTGTGTGCTTGAAAATTGGTAGTGTTGGTATTTGTTATTTAGGGTAAACTTTAACTTCGCACATAAATATTATGTATGTGCTCCTTATTCTTGCCTTATGTTTATGCATTGTCATCACTAGTATATGTTTCATATTATATATTATCACGTCCCAGAACTAGAATACTGGCAAGTAGGGACGGACAAGGCCAGCTACATATACCAAAGTACACTAATACTCCGAAATAATGTATAAGTTGTATAGATGGGGGTTACTACTACAAGCCAACAGTAAGTCCTAGGTTAAAAATCCTAGATATCTCAATCACATTCAAGCAGATAATGTACAAGGATATGATCATCAGACATATAAGACAGTAAAGCATCCCAAACTATAATATATAGATGGTCATGAAACTAGTAATACAAAAAAAAGAACTAGCAAGACTAAGTAATACATGATCATCTCTAGCTGCAGTCTAGAAATATAACATCATGTCTAAGCCCCTAGGCCAAATGTCAAGTCCAAAACACGAGCTAAACACGTGCTCTGTGGCTAAATGCCTCAAAAGAATATGTACAGAAAAGAGTGGGTAAAAGAAAGAACACCCACTCAAGCACCCAGGTGCTCCGGGTGGTCACCATCGAGTAGAAGGTCCGAAAGATCCTCCGGCTCTTCAACTAAATCTGGTCAATGCAAAACCAGTAGGGTCAACACCCCAATAGCAAGTACCATAACGGAAGCCAAACTATGAACTAAAACCAGCATACAATTTATAATATCTCTAAGATAAAGCAGTAAACAAGACTGGAATAATAAATTGGTACCACAGTGTATACGAAAGAAAACTAAAAACATGTAAGGAAATAGCAAGTAAATATGTAGAATAAACTGGACATGTGAGCATATGGTGAAGCCGAGAATGTAGTAGAAAGAATAACATGTAAGGAATGACAAAAAGCTAAGTACTGCAATAAGATAAACTGGATAAGCCTAGACTAGACAGGAAATGGACTCCATCTATCAATCACGGCCAAGCAATGAGTACAGCTTGCTACTTAGCTAACTAGGGTTGTCATAATCCTAATTACTAACATATGTAAGTTTAAGAAATCCAATTCCAGTTACCTGCCCTGCAGACTGCCCGATTGATCCAAGCCAAAAGAAAAATAAGTATCACAGACACACTGTAGTAAGATACATGTGACCTAAAGAAGTGTCCCACTCGACGGTGTGCTGGAACAGTGCTCATCATGACAGATAGCTCCAAATCCCTAGTATATATATATATATATATATATATATATATATATATATATGTATATAAGACCGGGAAACAAGGGGTATAGGTAACCGGAAAAATCTCACATCCCAATGATCTAAATATTCAAGCTAGTTGTATAGATCCTAACATATTCATCAGGATTCTGGGTGTGGAATTCCGTAGAATCCATCCTAGGCATGAGACATGTGAGACTGGACAAGACAAGCAAGATTGTGCACTACAACAAGCCACAACAAGACATGACAATATCAAGACAAGAGTGCGCTACGACGAGCAACTATCAAGGAGCTAGACATGTACTAGAATCAAGAGTGCGCCATGACAGGACACTATCAAGCAAGCTAAGAAAAGACATGTACAAGAGTGCACCACGATGGGTCACTATCAAGTAAATATTGGACATGGCATAGACTGTAAAGTACAATAAATCTGGAAGGGCATAACAATACATAGTGAGTATAGAGAACATATGAACATAAGCTAGTGTCAAGTGTATATAGGGTGTACAATCATTCTCATAGTATACAAGGTCATCTAATCATGTTAAGAATTCATTACAATCGAAGAAAATATCAAAAATAGACAAAAACGGGCCGAAACGGGCAAAAATAGACAAAAATAGTATAACCGGATCATCCAGCGGATTACCGGCAGATTTTTTGAAGTGTCACAACAAGTTTAGTGGTGCAAGTTCGAATTTTCCGACAGATTTTCCGAACCGTCACAGAAAGTTGATTCTTGAAAACTCAAAACTTGTTTAAGCCATAAAAACTTCATTTTAAAAAGAAATTCGAATTTTCAAAAGTCAAAATCATATGAAATTTAATTCCCTACAACATGGGAGTATTAGTTTTCACAAATTAAAAGATTTGATAGATCAATACCTAAAAATACTCCAAAAATAGGTTTTCGGAAAACCGAAACGGGTTCTGATTTCCACCAAACTCAAAATCTATGTACACAAGCTTGGTGAGGACCTCATATATGCATACGTGACCAGGATCCACGATGGTAACACCAGTATCACTCTTGATACCGAGTTTTCTACTAAGTCAATATTGGATTTTAAAAGAAAATCAAATCCTAGATATAACCAAATTTAGAAACATGCATATAGACAAGAATCACAAGAAAAACATTCTTAACAAAATGAGTTTAGAACAATTCTAAGCATTTAATACCAAGAAAAATAAAAATGACAAAAAAACAATATTGTTCATAAATTTAGCAAGATGTACTTGCCTAGGTTAAACTCCAAGCGTTATCTTCTAGTCCTCCTCCTAGGGGGTTAGTGTCACTTCCAGTTTTCACAAATAAGGGTAAAATGGTCATTTTTTGTTTTCTAATTTTTTGGAATTATTTATTTATTAATATTGTTATTTGGGGATTAGTTATGTCGGGTTCAAATTTTATCTCGTTCCGACTTGTGTTAGAGACCTGTGTAGCTTTGACTCTAGTCGGGACCCAAATATTAGTTAGACATGGCCCACATATCCCACTAATTAGTCTAGTGTAATTAGGCTAATCCCACATGACTTAAATGGTTCATTAGGAGATAGAACTTGACCCTTTTGACCCCAAACTCTCACATGACTTAAGTTGACCCAAAGAAGACCTAAGAGGGGCATAATGGACATTTCAAATGGAGAGAAAGAGGCATATGGTGGTCGGCCACTTAGGGTTGGAGTCTCTCTCTCTCTTTCATTTGTTAGTTGCCTCCTTATTTCCTAATTTAGTTCTTCCGCAAAACTTGAGAGCTTCCCTCTAGGTTTTGATCTCCCAAACCAATCCAATCTCCTTTCATTCAACATAATCTATAAAGGAGAAGGTGCTAGCAAGGCTTGGGAGCAAGGAGCAAGGAAGGGTGACCAATTTGGAGGAGTTTTCGTATCGGAGACGTGTCCGATTGAGAGTATCATTGGAGTCCAACTCCCAATAGGTATAACCATCTCTCTAAATTGATTTTCTTTCCATTTTAAAAAGATTTGCATTCATTAGGACCGCCCCATGCATAAACCACCATCAGTATAGATTTAAAGGCTCTCATGAGTCCTCTCTAGAAAGCTGGGATAGTTTTCGTGTCCCCATGGAGAGTTTCCAAGAGGAGGCATTACATGTGTTTGATTTAATGTCTAATAGGTTTTAATGTGTTCTAAATTCAGTTTTAGACATGTTAGAGAGTGTAATAATGTTAGTTAGGATGGCTAGAGTGAGTTTCATTTGTATGCCCATGGTTGAATCCAAGTGGTTGAGCCTACAAGTCTCATTTTGGCCTCTACATGTCAATTTTGTGTTATTTTACATTGTGGACTGTTTCGAATATAGATATATATGTTTACATGTTTATTGGATGTGTTGTGGTGTTGTGGGTGTGAGTTATAGTGTGTTGAGTGGGTGTTGAATGATGTGTGGTGGTTGGTGTTTGTGTTAGGAGAGGGGAGAAGGATTTGTTTTGTGGTTACATATTAGAGAGTGTGTGTGAATGTGGGTAGGTATATGAGTTTAGTTTTTAGTGTGTGTGTTTGTATTAGTGTGTGTGTTGTGTTATATGAAGAGAGTGAGAGGGAGTTGAGGGATAAGTAGAGGAGAAGGGAGAGTTGAAGAGAATAGATGAGGAGATGAAGGGGGAGGTTGCTGTTCACAATAGCAGAATAGCCCACATAAGCAACAACAGCAGCCAGGGCTACTGTCCCCCAAAAGGCAGCAGCAGCTGCTGTTAATTCCAGTAGCTTGGGGCTGCTGTTAGCAGCCCTATGACCCTCATTTTCCTCTTTTTTAACCCCCAATGTAAACCCTATATAACCCCCTATATATACCCTATATATCTATGTTTATGTGTGTGTGTGTGTGTCTCTAAGTGAGGTTCAAAGAGAGGGTTAATGAGATGATGTTAGTGTAGTTAAGGTATGTTAGGATACCTTAGAGAGTGATATGTTAGTAAGGTATTGTAGAATGTAGTGGTTAGTATTAGCTTGTTAGTAGTTAGTTAGAGTGGAGTGGGTTATTGAAATATAGGATACCTATAGAAACTAGAGTATATCTTAAGATACCATAGTGGTATCTTAGGATACTAGCCAGTATCTCAAGGTAATGAGATACTACAAGGGTAAGGTACGGTATTTGTGATACCTTCTAGTTAAGGCATCAAGATAACAAAGTTTAGTATCAGGATGCAAGGATAAAGTATTAGGATACCATGTTAAGGTAGAGGGGTGCCTAGAAACTAAGGTAGAGGGTTTAGTTTGAGTTTACCTAGCTAAGGTAAAGGTTTACCTTAGTTAAGGTATTTACCCAAAACTAAGATATTGGTATCGGGATACCAATTTAACTAAAATATGAAATATCTTGGTAGGTAAATGTTAGGAATATGATACTTAGTCTAGTGTTGACCTTGATTGACCGAATTTGACTGTTTTGACTCAAAGTCAACCAAAAGTCAACACTTGGCCTAGATTTGACTAGAACTTGACCAGAGTTGACCAGTTGACCAAACGTCAACTGTGAGTCAACCATCAGCATAGTTTGACCTAGATGGGACTAGTAGTTGACCAGAGTTGACAGTTGACCAAAAGTCAACTATAAGTTAACCCTTGGCCTTGTTTGACTTTGTTTGACCTAGTTTGACTTAGTTTGACTTAATTTGACTTAGCTTGACTAAGATTGACCTAGATTGCATAGCATAACTAGAATATTATGTCATTCACTGTCAAACCCTAATTAACTCATGATATCTCATCTTTAGGTCTGTGACATCACATTGAGCATCTATTTTCACTGTCAGTGCAGAACCATAGGCGAGTACATTCACTGATAGTTTTTATTGTTTTTATATCTGCTATATCTGATTCAGTTGTAGTGTCTTACTTGATTCCCGACACGATAGTTCACGGACTAGTATACGTCGGATCCTGTCATGAGTTGTTATTCCTGGACTTTCTTGGTATATTGGTACATTATCGATCTTGTTTCATGTACTTGTATAGACACCAATTTGGGAGTAAGCTGGTCCCCTGCTTTTGAATCCTGTGTCAAGATGTGTCATGTTCGGATCCATTATACTACTCGGGGATGGGGAGTTATTAGAGGTTATGTGATCAATACCCTCATTTCACTATTCTTGTGCTTACATCACGTCACCCTCACCGCACGTAGGGTGTAGCAAGATCTTTTATTTCTTGTGCTTGCTTTCCATGTTGGCTGGCTTGACCCTTTTTGTGATTTTTCTGTGATAGCCGGGCCAAATGGAATAGCCTGATCATAACCCAAGTCGATCACATAATGCTCTAATATCTCATGGCACCATTTTATATTTATATTTATACATCATATATCCCTGTTCTATTCTATATTCATGTATTTCATACCATTACATGATATCCAGTTTACATATCTTGTTTACATTTCCTGTCTTGACATTTTATCTTATTTTTTATTATAATTGTCTCTTATAGAATTTGTCAATTCATATGGAACTGCTGTTAGTATTTGTGTTTGCTCATATCCTGACAGGATAACCCCGTTGATGTTTACAGATGATCTAGAGGCCGACTACTCGACCTTCTATGGCTACGACATAGATGGCGAGTACGACTTGGATATTTCCGTGGAGCCGGTGCACTTAGAGGACGCACCGTCTGCTTAGACTGGTTAGATAGACTTGCCTGGACTACGATCTAGCTAGTACTTCTGACTTGTAGTATATATATTATTTGGGATTTCTGTTATGTTTTTAACTCTAAACTTGTGTGGGATCTCGCATCTATTTTCTGTTATTTTTCTTCTGTCATATCTTTCATATTTCGTGCTATCTTCCTTAGATGTCTTGTGATTGAGTTATGACATTATATACCTCCGTACGGAGATGATAGGTACCTTTATATTGTGTCTAGATGTCATATGTTATAGACGACCTATACAGCGTTCTACCGCCGATTTTGTGGCGTAGGCTGGACGTACCCACGTGCTCGTTCCCCTACTTAGGGTGCGGGTCGTGATAAGCTTTTGTGGTGGCCCATGTAGGTCCGTATCACAACTAGTATGATCTCATAATGGTACTCGACTTAGAGTACTAATTACGAGCCTGTAGTTAGGATATAGGTCCTAGATTATGATAGGAGTTACTCAATCACATTTTAGGAAAATTTTTGATCTTTCGATTATCATGACAACTCTTCTTACAATTCAAATTTAATTGTCCTTCTTTGATAATATCTTATCTTGTGCCATATTAATCTTTTGCTCAAATCTGCCTTCAGGATAATAGTGACTCGAGCTCAGACAGTTGGATCAAGTGCAGCACCGAAGAGGTCCGATCCGTCGCGACCTATTTCTTCGGATGAGGGAGTAGCAGTCCAGGGGGCTGCCCCTACTGTCCCTACCATCCATGAGGAAGAGGCAGCAGCACCTGGGGGTCTTCCGAAGCAGATTCAGAGGCCTAGTATCGTCGTGCCAGAGTCTCTTCTACCTTCACATGTACTGCCGACAAACGCTATACAGATGTTAGCGCACCTCCAGCAGATGATGGAGGCGTAGCGAGAATAGGCAGAGGCATCGCAGCGTCAGGCAGAGGTTCTGCGACAGAGCATGGAGAACGCTCATCAGTTGGTACTGGCAACAGTTGAGAAGGTGGCTGTAGCTCCGGTTCAGGGCGCTCCGGCCCAGGAGCCGTATCAGCAGCAACCGAGGCCTAGATCAGTGTTGGATTTCAAGAATATGGTCCCCCAGGAGTTCAAGGGGACTGAGGGCATCCTTTATGCCAATGACTGGCTAGAGGACGTTAAGCGGAGCTTGGAGCTAGCAGAGCTTCTGAGGAGGCTGTGGTTGTTAGCTGCGGCGAGTCAGTTCTTTGATATCGCCTTGACATGGTACCGTATGGATCCTCGTACGTCAGTCAAATGGTTGACTTGGGAGAACTTTTGAAAGCTATTCAAGGAGAAATTCTATCCTGATGTAGCTCTTAGCGTGCTGGAGGGCCAGTTTGCAGGACTGGTATAGGGGAACTCGTCAGTGGACGAGTATGCGACGGAGTTCTTTCGTCTGAGCCGATTCGCTCCAGGGATGGTTCAGGATGAGGGAGAGAAGGCCCGCAAGTTCAGGAGGGGCCTGATTCACGTAGTTCGCTCTCGCACTTCTGGGCGTCGTGATGCGACATTTGAGCAGATTCTGATGGATGCCCATATTGTAGAGGAGGACTACGATCTGAGGTCCAAAAGGAGCAGTGATAATTTGGGGGCTAGTTCCAGTGCGGGGCCGGCCAAGCACCCTCACACTTAGTAGAGGCAGTTTCAGTAGCAGCCTCTATTTCTGCAGCATCAGGCACCAGCACGTGTGGATCATCAAGGGTAGAGAGAGGCCACTCTGTGCGGCATCTACGGTAAGCCGGGGCACAGTCTAGAGGTTTATCGGAAGATGTTGGGTGCTTGTCTGTGTTATGGAGCGACCGACCACCAGTTGAAGAATTATCCTGGTCGTGCAGGCCAAGGAGGTCAGGACCGAGCACCACATGCTAGAGCTCCTGCTGGACCTGCAGTTCAGCAGAGGGGTCCGCCACTTCAGACGCAGCAGCACCGTTTTGTCCAGCATCAGAGGGGAGCTCCCCAGGACAGAACGTTCGTGCTGGCAGCTGAGGAGTCTGAGCTATTGGGAGATGTAGTGGCAAGTTCTGTTCTACTTGATTCTTTTCCTACTTTAGCTTTGTTTGACTCTGGTGCTACGTACAGTTTTGTGTCTATTTCTTTTGCTCTTAGACACAACATTATTACTGAATATCTGGGTAGGACTTGCACGATTATGATCGGAGGAGCCATTATCCTAGTCAATAATATTTGCAAGGGGCGGAGAGTTACACTGGGAGGCCAGGATTTGAGCGCGTGTCTACTCGTAATGCCACTTCCGAGCTATGATATGGTACTCGGTATGGATTGGTTGAGCAGGTACCATGCTAGTATATATTGTAGATGATGTAGAGTTTTGTTTAGACCGCCAGGAGAGACAGAGTTTGAGTTTGCCAGAGGAGCAGCTGAACGGTACATGGGTTTTACGGAGCTTTATTGGCGGGGCTGGAATTGCCACATCCATTGATAGCAGAGTTCTTAGATGTCTTTCTCGAGGAGTTGCCTGGGATGCTGTCAGACAGAGATGTTGAGCTCTCTATAGACTTGGTACCGGGCTCTAAGCCTATTTTACAACACGTCTATAGGGTCAACAACAGCGAGTTGGCAGAGCTGAAGAAGCAAGTTAACGAGCTGCAGGACAAAAGTTTCATCAGATCCAGTTCATCACCTTGGGGCATACCAGTTCTGTTTATACCGAAGAAGGATGGTACAGTACATATGTGTATCGACTTTAGAGCGCTCGACAACCTCACTATCAAAAACAAGTAGCCGTTGTTGAGGATTGACGACTTGTTCGATCAGTTGAGCGACACGAAGGTGTTTTCAAAGATAGACTTGACGTCTGGTTACCATCAGCTGAAGGTGAAGTGGAAGGATATTCCGAAGATGGCTTTTCGGACTCGGTACGGCCAATACGAGTTCACTGTCATAATATTTGGGTTGACCAACGCCCTAGCAGTATTCATGAACTTGATGAACAAGGTATTCGATCAATACCTTGACAAGTTCATAGTGGTCTTCATAGATAACATTTTGGTCTACTTGAAGACGCCGGAGGAGCACGAGTAGCATATGTGGATTGTGCTCGAGACTCTGAGGAAGGAGCAGTTGTACGGGAAGCTTTCGAAGTACGAGTTCTTCCTGGGACAGGTGGAGTTCTTAGGTTATGTTGTGACCAAGCATGGGATCTCAGTGGACCCGAAGAAGATTTTAGCAGTGGAGTCTTAGTCTACACCTAGTTCAGTTGCCGAGATTCGGAGCTTTCTGGGTCTAGCAGGCTACTATCGGAAGTTCATCCAGGACTTCTCTCGGATTGCATAGCCGATGACTAGACTCACCAGAAAGGACGTAGAGTTCGTCTGGACTGAGGAGTGTCAGGCTGCTTTCGATGAGCTGAAGAAGAGGTTGACCTCAGCTCCGATCTTGACATTGCCATCTGGGACTGTAGTTTTATGATCTACATCGACGCTTCTGGGAAGGGTTTGGTTGTGTTCTTCAGCAGCACGGAAAGGTGATTGTCTATGCATCTAGGCAGTTATGTCCTCATAAGAAGAACTACCCTACTCACGATATGGAGTTGGCTGCTGTTATCTTTGCCTTGAAGTTGTGGAAGCATTACTTGTACGGAGAGCGAGTTAAGATCTTCACAGATCACAAGAGCTTGAAGTACGTGTTCACTCAGAAGGAGCTGAACATGCAGCAGGGATGGTGGCTTGAGCTGACGAAGGACTTCGATATCTCATTACAGTACAATCCAGGCAAGGCCAACGTAGTTGCAGATGCCTTGAGCAGGTATCCAGTCGCTATGTATTTGACGACATATCGTCATCTTTTGGCCGATCTGGATAGTTTGGGTATCGAGGTGATTATTTCGGACATGGAGATTCAGATGTAGGACTTATAGATTCAGTCTAAGTTGATGGACAGAGTCAGATCAGCGCAGTATTATGATGTTGCCGTGAGGACTATCAGTGAGCAGGTGCGGGCAGGTTTGCTCGACGATTTCTCTATAGCCGAAGATGGATCGCTGAGACACGGTACTAGATTGTGTGTTTCGAGTGGAGAGCTTCGGGAGGAGGTTCTTCAGGAAGCGCATCGCTCTCAGTACTCTATGTATCCTGGAGCCAACAAGATGTACAGAGATCTGAGAGAGCACGTATGGTGGTATGGAATGAAGCGAGAGGTAGCTCAGTTTGTATCTCGCTGCCTAGTGTGTCAGTAGGTGAAGGTCGAGAGACAGAGGCCAGGTGGGTTGCTACAGCCACTACACATTCCTGAGTTGAAGTGGGAGCACATCACCAAGGACTTTGTGTCCGGGCTTCCACGATCTCTTGGAGAAAAAGGTACGATTTGGGTCATTATTGATCGATTGACCAAATAGGCCCACTTCTTGCCTTTCAAAGTGGGTCTGTTTACGGAGAAGATGGCAAAGCTGTACGTGCGTCAGATAGTCAAATTGCACGGAGTTCCGGTGAGCATAGTGATGAGAACATAAAATATTATAGTTTTATCCCTTAATTTTCACCATTTTATGATCATTTTATGACTAAAGGTACTCATTCTATTTATATTTTGCTCTAGGATGCATTTGGAGACACTATGTGCAAAATAGAGCTAAAATGTAATTCTGGACAGTTTTGACACCTTTCACCAAAATGAGCATAACTTCCTCATCCGAATAGCAATTGAGGTCCTTAAAAATGATTCGGAAAGCTAAGACAGAGGGCTACAACTTTCATATTTTGTGATTTTCGAGATTCTGGCTGCATCATGGACGAAATCAGGCATGAAGTCAGATCAAAGATGCTGTGAACAGAATTAGGAGCCAAAATAACCATTTTTGTACTTGCTTTATGACTTAGTCTTTTTTGGTTTGAGAAGTTGTAACCTTTAGAGGATATGTGGGAGATATTGTGGGCTTGAAAAAACTAATTTATGGTGTATAAAAGGGGTAAAAATCATGAGAAAAAAACACACAAGACAACTCTTCTTCTCTTTCTCCAACTTTTCTTTTGAAGTTTTGAAGAACATGTTCGGCTAAAGTCGTGTTGGTCAAAGTGTACGGAAGCCTCGGAATCAATAAAAACTTGTGAGATCTAATTTATGTTTATTTGTTTGATTTGTAATTTGAGTATCAAATGTTTTCTTATGCATATTTCATGATTATCTTGTTTAATTACTAGGATGCATACTAGTTTATTACACTTGATATTCTACTGCTAAATTAGATATCGAATCCGGAATTGTTCGATCCCTCTAATTTTTGAAGCAACCAAGATTTAGTAAATTACTGCTTTGTATTATTAAATCTTAGGAAGAAACCATTCGACAAAATTAAATGCAACCGCTTGTGCTTGTGTTATTTTGTTTCATCGATCTCATTAAGTTTAATACGCTACTAAATTAAACCTTTAGCGCTTGTCTGAGGTTGTTTAGTAGTTAAGGTTAATTAGGTCGCTTGTTTCTAATTAATTATGGCTAAAGGAGATAGGAAATAATTCCAATGATGAATATTCATAATACAAATCAATATATATTTGCATCTATGATCAGTTTCAAGATTCCGATGGTAGACGTAGACTTAGACCAACATTTGTTATTTTGATTTATTTTCATATTCTACTTTCTCTTTTTCATTTTCTTTCATTTTATTCATCCCTCCCTTTTATTATTCACATAGTACAAATCTAAACTAATTACTCTCCGTGGAAACGATCCTTACTCACACTACTACATTTTTAAGAGTAAAGGTTTTATTTTTGGGTGCCTGCGACAGCACACCAAATTTTGGCGCCGTTGCCGGGGAGTAATTCTAGTTGAAGTTTGTGCTTTTTATTCTCATGAAATAATTTTCTGTTTATTAGAAAAAAAACAAAAAAAAGATTTAATAGGACATGGCGACCAATTATCAGCAAGTTGGCACTTGGCTGAATCTTCCATCTAGGTACGCTAACGAGGTAAATGTTTCTTCTCTTCAACAACAAATTGCTAGTTTAACTTCTATTGTTCATAGAATGGTTGTAGGTAACATGCAAGCAACAATGGCTTGTGAGATTTGTTTACAAGAAGGACATCCAACTGATATGAATACTTCAAGACGAGCCCATTGTAACTCAAAATTGCCTAAGTTACCAACAGTACAAGCAACCATATCCCCATGAAAAACAATCGGGCCAAACTTCTAACTCTGGTATGTCTTTAGAAGATATTGTTAAGTCTCTTGCCACTAATAATTTGCAATTTCAACAGGAGACAAGGGCCAGTATTCAGGAGACAAGGGCCAGCATCCAAAGTCTGAACAATCAAATGAGCCAAATGGCTACAATAATTAATAAGTTGGAGGCACAAAGTTCAAAAAAATTATCATCTCAAATAATAAATTCAAAAGACATTGCAGGTACAATTATTTTGAGAAATGGTAAAGAGGTGGACATTCTAGTAGAAGAATCACCTACATCGTCAAAACAAGAAGAAGAGATCAACAACGTTATAGACACGAACATTCCAAATGATGACGTAGTACCTAATCTAGAGGAAGTTTTTGAACTTGATGGCAAAGAAGGATTGGATGTTGCCATCAGTGAGCATCTTGAAAAAGTGGATGAGGAGTTATCGTTGAGTTCTAATATGCAGGAAACTGTAGCAGCATTCAATAATTTTACAGAAATGCAACAGTCAGATAACTTTTCTTATATGTCGTTGTCAATTTTTAACAAGATGTTTTTACCCTCTATTTTGCAGGCATCCATTCAAGATGTAAAATCTTTGCGTAGTTGTCTCAAGTGTGCATAGAGTCGAGCCAACGACGTATTAAACAAAGGCGCTGCTTGGGAGGCAACCCAAGGAGAGTTTTTTATATTCTTGCATTTTTTTATTTTTTTATTTTTGTCGGTTATTTTCATTTAGACTTTCATTAGTGACAATGTCAGTTTTAATTGTAGGTAAGGATATTTATGTTTAGTTATTTTTTAGATGCATAGTTTTTTTTAAATAAATAAATTTAAAAATAAAATTTAAAGAAAATATTTTTTTTTGTTCTCGGTTTAGTTTCTTAAAAAAAAGAGATTTGTTTTTGTGGTTTTCAATAATTCTTGTTGTGTATGCCATAAACAAGATTCAACTAAGTTTGAAATTTTTTATAACATGATTGAATAAGTACTCTTTTCAACTTAGAATTAATTAGTATAGTTATTTTCCTTAAGGATGGTTGTAACTAAATTTGGTAGACAAAAGCCGGTGAGATTTTGAGCCTTTAGACTGACACTTCAGTCTCACTATTTTCTTTGATGAGAGATATTCTTCCATAGATTTGTTTCTCTAGAACTTGCTTAGATTCTCTTCAAGGTCACATCGACACATGCATACATGAACATGATTAAGGCCATTTTTTTTACGCTACTTAAGCCAAATAGCCTACCCTAAAATTATTTTTCCTTTGGTTGAACCCCTTTGAGCCTTATTGCTTCTATTTTTGTGAACCCATATTACAAGCTTTAACCTGGAAAAAAAATCCTTACCCAGGCCAAAAAACTAGTGGAGCATTATGATATGTATGAGTGTATAAAAATAAGTGTGGGGGTATTTGAATTTCAAGTTTGGCTATATATTTTCATTCTCAAATTATGGAGTTCCATTATTGTAAAAAAAAATGAAAAAAAGAGGGAAAAAAAGAAAGAACAAAAAAAGACAGAAAAAATGAAAAAATAAAAAGAAAAAAAGAAAAAAAAAGTGATGGAGGAAATTACTTTTGATATTCATTTTTATTATTTCTCCTCCAATTCCAATAAAGGGGTATGTTGAATACTTTGAATTCAAATTGAAGAAGCTGCTCAATGGAGTGATTGGTTTTACATGTTTTATATATTCGAGCTAGAGTTACATCATTTTTGCTCCACTAGTTTTGATAGTTTTTTAGCTACACTCCCAAAATATATCCTACCTTAATCCTAAGCCCCATTACAACCCATGAAAAGTCCTTATGATTTATGTTATGCATGTGATCCAAGTGGTGGAGAATGAGAAGATATGCAAGCTTATGGTAGATCATTTCTATTGGAATGAATTTGAGTGAAACACATGCCCTTCAAACAGATGAGAGTTGAGTATTTATTCCCGTGAGGGTCTACCAATTTAGTTTGCTCTATCTTCAAGTGAAAACACTTACTAAGGAATTAGAAGTTGTCTAAGAATATAATTTCATGATATGTTATGAGTTTTGAAAAACTATTTTATTCTTGATTTATGGCATTACACAACCTTGATTTTGTTTTGGAAAATAAATAAATTAGAGTTTTGTCCGAGGACGAACAAAAGTTAAGTGTGGGGGTATTTGATGAGAACATAAAATATTATAGTTTTGTCCCTTAATTTTCACCATTTTATGATCATTTTATGACTAAAGGTACTCATTCTATTTATATTTTGCTCTAGGATGCATTTGGAGACACTATGTGCAAAATAGAGCTAAAATGCAATTCTGGACAGTTTTGACACCTTTCACCAAAATGAGCATAACTTCCTCATCCGAATAGCAATTGAGGTCCTTTAAAATGATTCGGAAAGCTAAGACAGAGGGCTACAACTTTCATATTTTGTGATTTTCGAGATTCTGGCTGCATCATGGACGAAATCAGGCATGAAGTCAGATCAAAGATGCTGTGAACAGAATTAGGAGCCAAAATAACCATTTTTGTACTTGCTTTATGACTTAGTCTTTTTTGGTTTGAGAAGTTGTAACCTTTAGAGGATATGTGGGAGATATTGTGGGCTTGAAAAAACTAATTTATGGTGTATAAAAGGGGTAGAAATTATGAGAAAAAACACACAAGACAACTCTTCTTCTCTTTCTCCAACTTTTCTTTTGAAGTTTTGAAGAACATGTTCGGCTAAAGTCGTGTTGGTCAAAGTGTACGGAAGCCTCGGAATCAATAAAAACTTGTGAGATCTAATTTATGTTTATTTGTTTGATTTGTAATTTGAGTATCAAATGTTTTCTTATGCATATTTCATGATTATCTTGTTTAATTACTAGGATGCATACTAGTTTATTACACTTGATATTCTACTGCTAAATTAGATATCGAATCCGGAATTGTTCGATCCCTCTAATTTTTGAAGCAACCAAGATTTAGTAAATTACTGCTTTGTATTATTAAATCTTAGGAAGAAACCATTCGACAAAATTAAATGCAACCGCTTGTGCTTTTGTTATTTTGTTTCATCGATCTCATTAAGTTTAATACGCTACTAAATTAAACCTTTAGCGCTTGTCTGAGGTTGTTTAGTAGTTAAGGTTAATTAGGTCGCTTGTTTCTAATTAATTGTGGCTAAAGGAGATAGGAAATAATTCCAACGATGAATATTCATAATACAAATCAATATATATTTGCATCTATGATCAGTTTCAAGATTCCGATGGTAGACGTAGACTTAGACCAACATTTGTTATTTTGATTTATTTTCATATTCTACTTTCTCTTTTTCATTTTCTTTCATTTTATTCATCCCTCCCTTTTATTATTCACATAGTACAAATCTAAACTAATGACTCTCCGTGGAAACGATCCTTACTCATACTACTACATTTTTAAGAGTAAAGGTTTTATTTTTGGGTGCCTGCGACAGCACACCAGACTCTTAAAGATGTGCTTCGCACACGTGTGTTAGACCTCGGGATTCTTGGGAGGATCATCTTCACCCGGTAGAGTTTGCTTACAACAGCAGCTACCAAACCAGCAATGTTTGTAAATAGTTATGGAAAAAACCTATACAACATTTTTACAACGTTCAAATAAACATTATGGAAGATACCCCCCTTTTACAACCTTGGATATAACAACCTTCCATTAAACGTTGTAAAAGACCTTTTACAACATTTTCAACGTTGTAAAAAGAGTTTTTTCTTGTAGTGGTGGTAGACTATTCACATGGTAAGTTAGGCCTTCCCAGAATTAATGCTCTAACCATGATAAATTGTTCAATTTTTTTCATTTTTCCCTCTTTAGATATCATCCCATATCGTAAGTTCGAATTGCCTATTTAATTTCCATTTTGCCATAAGGAATTATTTTTATAATTTCTGATTCTGTTATCTATATACGAATTTCGAGTTAGTTTTAATTCAAAGTTTTTTCTCAATCATTTGAATATCCATGAAATAGAGATTAGAACGTTTATACTTCTTTTGTCTTCAATTATTTCCTCCGTAATCAATCCTTTTATTTTTAAGGATTAAGACTTATAGGTCAAATAATTACACTTCTCCTCTCTTGATCACCCTAGAATAGGTTCGAATTATCTTTCCTGCCTAGGCCGTATTACTTAATTGGCCATAGGTAATTCTTTTATTAATGTTTTATTTCCAATCCATTGAGTATTAATCCTAACTTGATCCCATTACCCATATATTACTATCGAGTAAGTTTTGTCGAAATTTAAGACATATATATTTTTCTTCGATCCTTAAATATTAGAGAAATGCAAATTAGAAGATTTTAGTTCTCTTATGTTCAGCCACTTTCCTAATCGATCGTTTGATTTTCACCATTGATATCTAATTGATCGTTTTACTTTTCAAAATTGATACTCTCACTTTAAGGACAGATACTTATACTTTTCTATCATAATCGACTTGTTTGAATTTCCAGAAGCTCCTTTTGAATTCTTATGGATATAGTTGGAATAATTTTGATGACTTATAATGGCAAGACAGTAGCGCACTTTAGCTATATATTTGACTTATGGAGATTGTGGGTTCACTGCAGCCAGCAGCGCACTGGCGAGGCATGATCCCTAAGTTGAAGTAATTTTGAGTAAGTTATCGAATGTTATTAAAACTATGTCCTAGTTTCCCTATTTTGACCTTTGAGTTGTATGTTAATATTGGTAGAGCTAATAGAATATTCGATACAATATCATATTTGAGTCATAAAACTAAGGGTTTACTGCAGCCTGATGTACACTAGCGAGGCATAGATTCTCAGTGAAAAGATTTCAGATATGCGTACATTTTTCGAATACCATAAAGGCTATATCTTTTATCAGCATATGACTATTGATTTTTCATGATCCGTAAAATATTATACTTTCACTCCAAACAGATTTAATATCATATTTTTTTTACCGTATTATAAATAAAGCTTGTAGCTCTTCCATTCCTATCTTTATTTATCATCTTCTATTCGTCGAGTCGTCGTTGGTCCCTCCTCATTTAAAACCTATTACTAGATTTTAGTTCCATATTTCGCCAGATTCATAATCGCACCTAGATTATGATTCTATCATCATGCCTATATAATTGATCATGCTAAAACGATTTCGACTTGGATCATCCTGAACGATTTCCTGATCGCAACTAGACTATTTTGATTATATTCCAATCGAGTCAATTCACATATTTTCTAGATTTTGACTTGGTAATTGTTTGTAAAAAAATAAAAAGTATTTTTATTACAAATTTTTTTTAAAGAATCATATAAGAGTATAATGAATTCTGGAGAAGTATAACTGTAGGAGTCCGGTCTTGAATGACGACCGCTTTGTCCCTTTGACGAGGCGATTGTGGATGGAAACAAGCTTGTCACTATGTCTCGGAGCTTCTGTTGACGAGAAATCTTTTATATGGCTCGGCCGTGTAGAAGTATCGACAGAACTTCGGCTTCGATTAACGGTTGAAGAACTTGCTCTTGAGAATTGATGATTGCAGAAAATGGAAGTGCGATGAGTGCTCAAAATATACCCCTCTTCTCTGTGTCCGTACGTTGGGGGAGTAGAGCTCTATTTATAGAGCCAAGAGATGACCACCTGACAGTTATCCAAAGTAGGCACCCTTTTTTCGGATAGGCGCCTAAGCCACTGGGCGCCATTTTTGAGCAGGGGCGCCTTTGATATGTGGCGCCTATGCAGAATAGGCGCATGGTCATGGCCAAGTGATGGGCAAGCTCTTCAGGAAATTTGGAGTAGTGCACCACGTTCAGCATGCATGGCAGATTAATACGCCACGTAGATTTGTATATGTCAGCAGGGAACTGAATACTTTGAGAAAGGTGCCCAAGGAAGTAGGTACCTAGAAAAGTTGGGCGCCTAGTAGCAGTAGGCGCCTAAATGAGTCAGGGCGCCTCAGACAGATGGGTGCCTGAATGCATAGGGAGCTTAGGAGAACATTACTCTTAAGAAACAATGGGCGCCTAAGAGAGTTAGGCACCTAAGAGACATGGGGCGCCTAAGAGTATTAGGTGCCTAAGAGAGACATATTTTGAGCGCCTACAAGACCCCCTTCAAAGTTTTCAAACTTGGACGCCCAAACGTTTGAAATACTTTGAATGATGGCGCATATTAAATGCAATAAAATCCGCCCAGAATCCCAAGAGATTTTGTCTTTTTCGTTACTGTGAGATTGCCTCGAAAACTGAAGTGGCGCCTAAACATCTAAGGCATCTATAAATAGGCCAAAAGAGAGGTTTCTCTTTTCTTTACTCTCTCATTTCTTCCCCAGCTCTTCATCTCCTCTTCTCCTTCGTTCTACAGTAATAGCCCCTCGTAAGACTACTGTCGCTAAGGGAAAAGCTTCCATCGTCGACCCTCCATCCTCCGTAGCTCAAACATCGCGACGCCATATTGGGACGCTACGGATTAAGGATCCCGACATCGTTTCACCGCCATGCGCCTCCGCTCCTCCTTCGAGTGTTGCACCGACGCCTCTGCCACCGTCGTACGTCGCTGCACAAACTACTCCAATGATAAGTGGTGCGTGTCCAAAAAATCAGGCACCTTTAATGAAGCGCCTTTGTCATTTACATCATCATCTGGGTTCAAATTGACTTTGCCCAAGTGGCACCCCAAACGTCATTTATGTCCTATTCTAGACACAAATTGACTTGACCAGAGAATGACGCCTAACTCTGTTTAGGCGCCATCTGAGCTAGGCGCTTCCTTTAAATGAGATGCCACTGAGGAGGCACCTTTTTTGAACTAGGCGCCACTGATGAGGCACCTTATTCGGTTTAAGCGCTACTGATGAAGCGCCTTCTTGGAACTAGGCGCCACTTTGTAGTTTTGGCGCCGCTCTGTCTTTTAAGGCAAAAAAGATGATAGTTTATCTAACTCTTTGTTTCAAAAATTTCTTTTTTCCTTGCAGTCGATATCCGAGAGGACATGCATGCTGAAGAAATGGAAAGTGCATTTAACCCTTCCATGTATCGTGAAGATCTTTCTCACGTACGGTTTCTTCAATAATCTGAAGAGGAACCCAGAGATAGACAGGACTTGATCAGAGAGCAACATTTTAATACTCTTATGAGTATGATAAATGGACAAGCTATGTTGTCTGCGAGACGAGTTTCATATCCGAAGCCGCTCTTCCTCTTCAGTGATGTTGTCCACCCACTTTCTCAGCCGAAGCAAAAAAAAGATATCTTCTCTTTTTACAAGACGATACGGTGGTCTTTCTTCCAGGCTTGCCGAGGGGCCTATCTCTGGAATCATATGCTCATGCCAGCTATCCCCACAAAATGGACTGGCATCTAACTCTTGGGCAAATAGCGAAGGTTGGAAAGATACTCCATCGTTATGGTGCACAGCGAAGGGACATATTCTACAGTTCGTATGCACGTCAGCATAGTCTGCATATGCGAGGCTTACGTCCAAGTTGCATTCCCTCTGAGAAGTCATCTTTGATCATGCCGTCTCAAGTACAAACTTTTGCCAATCTGTTTGATCAGAAGAAAGGATCTTATCCTCCGAAGATGCCTAGGATGACGGTCTTGATGAACAACAATAACAACCGTTTGGGAGACATCTCTCAGTAGGCTCAATCGCACATTGCCTTTGAACTCACATCACTGGGCTTGTATCATGCTATTCAGTCAACTGCTTATGGTGTGGTAGTAAACCAAAATCTCTTCCTTGCTTTGCTAGAGAGATTCATCTGGAGAACCAACACTCTTACCACACCTCATAGAGAAATAGGGTTTGCGCTTCATGAGATGCGTTAAATCTCTTTTCTATCCACCGGGGAATATCCTTACAAGGAGTATTTCCCAACAGAAGAAGAAATGGAAGGATTGAAGAAGTCCAATCCAAAGATGATTGAAGTTTTTGAAGAGCTTCTTTGCCATTATTTTGCTTGTTCCTATTACATGAACAGCAAGGCTACAGGGAAATGTTATACCTTGAAATAGACAGTATATCTTTTCTTAGGCCATGATAAGAAGGACAATTTTAATGACATGTTGCATTACCGGCCTAGGGTCTTTCAACCATTGAGCCCTGCAGAGCTTGAGGCTTTTATGACAGAATCAAAGATTAGCGATCACAAGCTGACTGAAGAATGGAACGACTTTCCGGTTGGGACTATCACTAAAAGTTATACTTGACAAAGTGGCAGGCCTATGTCACAAGAAGATTTGTTAACCGGATTCTTATCCATTTGGCTAAAACATTTCATGATTCCAGGCAACTGTGCGGTGGACAGGATCCATACAGGAACCCTTTTTGCAGCTGTCAATCTAGTATTTGGACGACCAACGAATTTTTTAGCAGCCATGACATGCAGATTATGTGTCGGCCTTCGTGAACTCTCTACTGCCCTGCTGTCAAACCCTCAGCGGGATGAATTTTCTCGCACAGAATTGTCCTTCACTTATTTGTTCGGATGGTTGCTCTATCACCATCCTTCTCTGATGAATCCTGGACAGGCTTCAGATGAGAATTTAGCAGGACTTTTTCTTTGTAAATATAAGAGGTTAATGTAACCAAGATCGAGGATTGGCATAAGGCATTTAATCGAGGCAATAACTGGGTATTCTATTGCAAAATCCCAGCCGTTCGGGCCGAATATGATGGGCTCGATTCCTATTATGACATAGAGAATGTCCACACCCCAATGGACACAGAACTATTCCTTTGGTTGGTAGCGATTAGACAATCACATTTGGTCTATCGCGTTGATGACGGGTGTTATTTAGAACCCTATCTGCCGAGTAGATTCGCCCGACAATTTGGATACAATCAATTGCACGTGGGCAATGAAACCACGGTAATAGAGGGAGTTGGTGGTTTAGTAGTTGGAGCCCGCGTTTGGCATTACTATAGCTCTCGAAGGACGGGAGCTCAATTCAACCTTCCCGAGATTAACCCGTCGTTGCATATGTTGAATACATATATGCTATTTTACACTTCTGCCAATACCTTCTTCGAGGGTTATGATCCGAGGACAAGTTTCATAAGCCATTTGGAAAATCTGAGGGGATTGGCGTCTGCTCAAATCAACCTAGCGGAGGCAAAGGATAATGCACCTGCTGAAATGCCTTTGCAAACGGTTGATCAAGATCAAGATCCGACATTATCTGCCATATATATTCTGATCATACCACCTCAGCAAGGAACTCAGACTTCCTCCTCTCGAGACCTTCCCCAGAGGAAGAAGAAGAAGAAGAAGAAAAGTAAAGCAATAACACACCATGATATGGCTATCTCCCCTGATGCTAGGGTGACGAAATCACCAACTCGCCTTCACTCGAGCAAGGAATTGTCATCCCAGAATGATCATGCACCCTCTGTCAGCAAGAAGAGGAAGGCGTCTACAGAAGAAGCTAGTCAAGAAGCAGCATCTTCAGCCAGGAAGGATGCTAGAACAGAAAGGTCAAGCTCAGCTAGAGTTGAGCCAGAGTTACTGCCTTCACCGACTCCACGAGTGCAGGTGTTAATGGTAGATGACTCCCCCCATCTAGGTAATGCTTACTGTTGCCTCATCCTTTATAATTAATTCTTTTAATAGGATATACTGACACATCCCTTTTTTAGTGATATCCTTTCCACGTTTGCTGCCTACGGGATTATCTATCAGTCCACCTACTCCTGCTCATGTTCCTTTCGGGCGTATCGAACCTGTAATGAAGAAGAAGATAACAACATCTGGACCTTTTGGCACCCATGCCACTTCTTCTCAAACTATGGCGAAGTCACCTCAAGATGACGAGGATTTGAACGCCGCAAAATGGTCACTTGTCTTTGAGGATGACCGAACATTAGATGATGTATTAGGCATTAATGTTTCTGACGCTGGCGAGAGCTTACCAGTATCTACTATAATCCTGGTTGCGACGGAGAACATTGATGACCCAAAAACCAGAGCAGAGGGTGATCAAGCCCTTGATATTGAAGCTGAGGGTGTAATCATCCTAGATGAACAACAAACAAATGAGGGGCATCTTGAGCCCGCAGTTGAGGGTAAAGTCAACCCTGAATGAAAGATCATAGTATATCGACCACTTGATTTTGGATCTTTCAGGAATTTTGGGCCCGAAGCTGAGGAACTCGAAATGCCCATCATATTCGAATACCCAGATCGAGACTCACCCATGCTGGATGGTATCACAAGTCATGTTCATAGAAGGGAAGCAGAGTTCCTGCCGATACCAGAAGGTGATGAAGTTGGGGGATCTGAGGATCTTATACTCGAGACCGACGGATACGATAACCCTAAGGTCGATGACGAGGAAAGCTCTAACGAGGACGACCAAGCCTCTAAATAATCGAAGAAAGAAGTCGACATCGAGGTTTCTGATGAGGAAGAACCTCCCGTAGTCGATAAGCCCGTTCAAGAGATTGTCGTCTCAGAATGACACAGTGGACAAGCTGAGACTGGGGATGCTGGACACATTAGCTTCATCTCTGGTAGCTCAGATGCGGGGAGCAGGAAGAGTAGACCTACTTCAGCTGCCTCTACTGATCTTGTTTCACCCTCTATAAGAACGCTCCTGCAAACACTAGTTTTATCTCCTTCAACTGTCGCTCTTAGAGTTCCGAGCGTTGCAGCTCCTGTAGGAGTTGGCTTTAAAGATATAGCTGCAACTCCAGATGGTCATGACCTGGTATGTGGGGTGGCAGATGGGCTTGTAGCATCTTTCTATACTTGCCTTAGTAAGAGTAGCCCTAGCCACAGATTTATCTTTTATTGCTCTGTGGAACACAGCTTCAGCTTTGATAATTGCCATCTACTAGACAGGCGACAACGCAAGAGCAGACGCCTTAGATCAGTTAGTTACTAGCTTACAAGAGCCCATCACTACTTTCCAAGCTTTGAAGAAGGGTGATTTTGACTCCCTTGTGGCAGTCGAGTATCGGCGCCTAACCCATGAAGTTATTCAAACCAATACTTTTTTCTAGCAAAAACTAGAGGATATGGCCGCCGAAGAGAGTCAGTTGACTCAGTTAAAGGAGCAAACTGAGACAGCAATTGTCTTTGACGATGACCTAGTAATTGCTCTGAAAAAAGATGAAGATAGACTTCATGTAGAGCTGGAGTCCCTTATAGCCAAACGAGCTGATTATGAGACGCATTTGGAAGAGAAATGCCAGAAGCTGAGGGAACTGAAGCAGCAGTTGCAAGCTTTGAACATATCCCGAGAAGCCGAGGTGCATCGTTGTGCCGCTATTCTGAGGCTCATGTCAGAATAAGAGAGAAGGGTTGCGGCGACAGAGAACATTGTTGCTGGCCAGGATAATCGAGAGAAATATATTGCAGAACTGAAGGCACGCATCATGGCCCTTAGTACCCCACCATGATGCCTTGTTTCTGTCTTTTGTTTTTTCTTCCTTTTTTTCGTTTATCCCATGAAATGTGATAAACTTATAAATTCCAAGGATTTGTGAATAAATACTGCTTTTGTTTTGTTCTGAGAATGCATTTGGTATTAATATACATATAACACATTCTTTCGAAGAACAACACCCACTATCATATCTGTTCAGAGGTATTAAGGATATGACAGATAATGATGATATTGTCTTTGTTGTGACTATTTTGCCATAGGTATATATATACGTGACAAATAGATATGGATGAATGATAGAATTCAGAGGACGTGATTCTTCATTCACAGATGATTCTTAATCCAATGAGGCTCAAGAACAAGATATGAGAATATGTTCAAAGGTAAGTGGACATGACATATTACAAGAAACCAGGTCTGTTCAGAGATGATAAGGACATGACAAACACCAATTTTAAGAAATTATTATCTATGATTTTATTTACAGAAGGGTAAATAAAGATAATAATTCAAAGATTTGAATCATGTACAATATTGATATCTAATATATTTTTCAAAAATAGTATTTCTTGAGAAACTTTCCATTGATGGGCATCATCGCCACTCGACCGTCCATCCCGATCAATTGATAAGCTCCGTTTGAGAAAATTTTGCTTATAACATAGGGACCTTCTTACTTTGCTTCGAATTTGCCCTCGCTCATATGTGTCATAGTCATAGGACGTTTGACAGTAAGGACTAATTTGCCTTTTTGGAATGCTCGTACTTTGACCTTTCGGTTGAAAGCTTTGGAGATACGGGCTTGATATAGCTCAATATGCTGTTGAGATAGTAACCGTTTCTCGTCTAGCGCTTCAAGCTTCTGAAGCCGAAGACGGTCATTATTCTCGGTTGTGAGTTCAATATAACGCCCCAGTCCCAAAATACTTAGGACTAAGTACGTATACATAAGCTGTAAAATGGAGTAAACCACGAAACTAATCTCATCCACAAATAAAGAGTAAGGACATTATAATAAACTCATGAATTATCATTTACAAATTGTTGGGCGGAGACAAATCCACTACCAACAAAAAAGAGAGAAAAACATGATAACAAAATTTTGTCGAGCGATGCGAAGACGATCCAAGTGTAATCATCCTCGAAGAAATGGCCTTGGCTAGAGCACTTGCGAAAACCACAAAAGACACACCTGGAGAATTCACCAGGTCCTCAGAGGGTGTAACAAGATACAATAAACAACATGCCATATAAACTGAATATAAAATATGTCATAAAGTCACAAATTAAGATAAAGTGTCCCAACAATAACACAGTCCAATATCCCATCATCGAAATAGTAGACTACCCCCACAACCAAACAAGGACAAGGGGTAGTACACTATTCTATGATGTGACATTGCCCCGTGCCATGACTAGAACGAAGTGTGACATGATATTAAGTATGGTTTCCTAACCAATCTAGTATGTAATTTAGAAAACATCTCAATGTATGGGCAGGTAAAGGCTGACTCCCCCAGGACAAGGTAACAACTCACAACACGCACACGTCAAGTACCAATACTATCAACTGGCATAACTCGAGGCTAGTGGCCTACGTGACCCATTAGTCCATATAGCTCGAGGCTAGTTGTAACGCCCAAGTCCCAAAATACGTAGGACTATAAACGTGGACATGCCAGCTGTATTCATACGAAGTATACTCCAATATATGGAAACCTCGTATGAATACATAAGCTGTAAAATGCATTAGAACCATAACTAATCTCATCCACACAAAATAAATGAATAAAAGATATCATATAATCAACTATGAATTGTCTTGATACAATATGTTGGACGGAGAAAAATCTACGACCAACAAATATGGAAAATACATGATATACAAAAAAATGATTTTAGCGAGCGAAGCGAAGACGATCCAAGTGCAATCATACTCGAAGAAATAGCGATAATCATGGCTAGAACTAGAGCACCTGCGGATGACAAGAGCTCACACCTGGAGAGATAACCAGGTCCTCAGAGGGACGTAACAAGACACATAACATCATGCCATATAAACTGAATAAATATTGCTCAAATAAATAAGTCAATTGAATTATAACATGGTCCGATACGCACCTATTGAATTAGCTTACCATCCCCCTAACCAAACAAGGACAGGAGATGGTAAACTAATTCACGGTGACGTATCTTTCCATGCTATGAATCTAATATGGTATCCGGACCCCAACAAGGTTCAATACCTTCTCTTCGAAGCAGTAAGTCACACCTACAACCAAACAAGGACAAGATATGACGAACTAATCTGCGACAAGTTATTGTTCCAAGCTACGGTCAGATACAAGTATCTAAACCAAATGTACCCGTACCTAACGGATAAAGGTGCCTAACCGTTCTACGTGAAATGTAGTTAAGAACAATCCTTCCTACGTATGGGCCCTGGTTAAATAGGATCGGCGTAGTCCCCCTTGGGGCACCAGAGGCCTAATCAGTAAGAGCATAACGTTCCGCAGATCGTCAGTGGCCGTCAGTAATCATAGGTCATCAACCCCGTATCTCCAGCGGAGCTTCCGGGTCACAAGGGAAAGTGTATCGAAGCCCATACGCTAAGGAGTTGTCCTCCCCGCCCAATGCCTACTATATTGTATCCACAACAGTAAACCTCTATAACCGCTAAGTCAAACTAAGCATGTAATTCTATTAGCGGTTAATCCTATCGCACGGCTTATACGCACCGGTGGCCAGCCAGTCATGCATGTCCGTATTCTACATACGACACACAACTTTGTGGTACAACGTGTCAAGGCCAATGAATGCAACACACAAAGGTGGTCCCTTAAATCTAGGTTTAATGTGTAAGAAAACTAATACATAGCAGGAAATATAAATGAACAGTAAGTTCTAACAGGTTATGCCATATATCACAGTTTATTTTGCATAAAAAATAATAAATAATGCATGAAATATGAGCTAAAATAAATAAACAGCAAATGACAAGGTGTCTTGCCTGGTAGGACGCCTGGTGTACTGCAATGATCAATATGGCACGAACTACGACTTCGGGTAAAAACTACACAAGAAGACCTCTGATGGTGGCACGGACAGTTCCATTAGGTCCGGGACGGTTGTAATAGTTAAGGTCGACATATGGTAGTTTAGAATTGGTGAGGGAATAGGAGTAATGGCTTGGTCATGGACAAGAGGATAATTGGAAGAAATTTGATAAGTAATCATATATTTATGATTTTAGAAAATATTACCTCCTGAAAATATATTTTATATCCCAAAATATTTATAGGTAAGTTATATGTAGAAATTGTTTTAGGTCCAAAACTATTCTTTACTCTGTAAAATATTTTATGTAACTACTTGAAAGTGTATAGGATACTTTGAAAACTATGTTTTTATTGGTATTTATATTTTACCTAAATACTTGAAATTAGTTCATGTATAATAATTTTAAAATACTTTTAGGTTAAAATAGGAAAATACGGCAAAATTATTTTTATGGCTTAAAACATAGATTGCTTGTATATATATATATATATTATATATATATATATATATATATATATATATATATATATATATATATATATATATATATATATATATATATATATATTTACAACAAGATAATAGTATTTAGGGCTTTTAAACTCCATAAACAAAACTTTGAGAATTATTGCATAACTATTAAAAAAACGCACTTGTCAATAACACAACTAAAATACTAATCATAGTTACTGATAAATAATAATAAAAATAATATGATATTAATAATAAAGATGAAATAAGAATAATAGTAAATCAGTATAAGAATGAGAATAATAATGGTAATAATATTATAATAACAATATATAACAATAGTAAAAACAAAAATAAAATAATAAAAAAATAAAATCACATTAGCCGAAACTGTTCTCTCTTTCAGAGAACAGTGTCCTTAAGTATAGAAAAAAGGAGAGAGAGAAATGAATGAGAGGAGCTGTGGAAAAAGGGGGTCGGGCTCGGCGCTGATGGCCGGGCGGCCAGGGCGCGAGAGAGCGGGCGGTGAGAGCGGAAGTCGAAAGAGAGAGAGAGAGGGGTCGTGAGTTCGGGGAGCTGTGGTCAAGGAGAAGAGGGAGGAGCGGCGATGCACGGAGGAGTGGGATCGGGGTTACTGGCGGTGGTCGTATGGTCCGGTGGCGGCGGCTCGCGGTGAAGGGGAGGCGGCTCGCGCGGTGGCCACGGCTATGCGCGGCGGAGGAGGGTGTCATCGGAAGGCACGCGCAGCCCGACAAGAGTTCGGCTGTTGATGCGGCTGCGCGGTCGCGGGATGGGGGCGGCGAAGGGTTGCCAAAGTTCGAGGGGACGACTCGGGGGTCAGCGGCGGACACGGTGCAAAGGAAAGAGCGGTTCGGAGTTGAGGTCGCGGCTGGAGTTGGTTGGCGACGTCGACGGCCTGGTCGGCTCGACGGAGGTGAGTTTTAGGGTTAGGGTTTTATTTCTTTTCCTTTCCTGTGTGGTGGCTGATATGGGTGGTGATGGCTGGCTGTTGTCGTATAGATTTGGCCGGGGTTGGCCAAATTTTTGGTGGAGACAGGGTGGTGATTGGTTCTGGGTTTGGTGGCGACGTACGAGGACAGGGCTAGTTAGTGGTGGCAATGGTCGGGACGGTAGGTGGTCGTGGCAGTAGTGGTTTGCCGCTGTCACGACAGGGAGGCGTGGCGTGTAGGGTTAGTTGGCTTCGACCGACGGGAAGGGGAAAGGGAGATGGCGGCGTGGGTTGACAGGAGGAACGGAGGGAAATCGGATAGCGGTTAGGATTTAGGGTTGGGTCGTGTCGGGAAATGTCCGGCACGACATGGATGGACGTCCGGAATTGTCGGACGCGAGAAATATTGTATATGTATTAGAAAAATTTTAGTGGAAGGGACGGAGGACACGGACATGGACACGATGCACGAACTTGGGTTGTGGAAAATTTATGAAAGATGAATTGTGGAGAAAATAATATGGAGGAGTACCTGCCTATTTATAGGATGTGGGAATTCCCAATTGGATAGAGATTAGGAAAAGGTTTAAATCCCCCTTTTAGATAATTTACCACTTAATTTAAATCAAATCAAAATTACTGTCCAAATTAAAATCAATTTAAATATAATTGAATTACATCCTTAGTTTAAATCAAATAAAATAAATCAAATTCAATTATAGATATTAATTTACTATTTAAATCAATCCATAAAATCAAATCAAGATTTAAACTGCCATAAAATTTCAAAATATGTTTTTCCAAAAATACTATAATAATAATTTCGAAAATACATTATTATTTTCCAATTAACTTAATAATATTTATGAAATATATACGTATACACGAAGAATATTATTTATTATTAATAACTGTTTTTACGAAAGACTTTTTATAAATAAAATAATTAAGATAATAACTTGGAAACTTTGGTACGATAGCAAAAATAAATATTATATATAAACATTTTGAAACTATAAAAATAGAAAAAATATTTTTCTAAAATATGTACGCTCGTACATAATCGCACTCGTCGAGCAAACTCGAAAAAGGAATTTCCGCACGCGACATACAATACTAAAAAAATAATCATTACCAAATTTATTTTAAAATAAAAAATAGTAGAAAATTTAGTGGTTTTACATCCTACCCAACTTAAAAGAATTTCGTCCTCGAAATTAAGAATTTGTAGGGGGTGAGTAGACACAAGGGGTATCGATGGGGAACAATCAATAACAAAATCATGCCGTAAGAAATCGCGATCTAGATCATAGAAAAAAATAATAATATCGTATGGTCATAATCGATAGGAAGGCTAGAGGAAGTTCTAGTATAATGTCTTCGTCCTTCTAAAATAGGTGAAGGTGAAAGCAATAAGTAGTTCAAAAGACGATATTATCAAGTACGAATACGTGGTTCAAAGACGATCGAATAATTTCAAAAAAAAATTCAAGACAGTTGTAGATTAGACTCTAGAGGACAAGTTTAGCTATGTCCCATCCACGTAGAACGATAGATAAAGCAAACCAACATGCACTAGGTTGATCCGACCATCATGCACCGGTTCTGATTAGACAATATGTTAGTGGACGTGACCCAAATAACATATGTCTTGAACAAGCTCGATAAAAAAATAAGCTTGCAAAAACTAGGCTACATTAGCATCATTAGTCTAGATAGTAAAAATATAGGCACGTGAGATTATGATTGAAATAAAGAACCAATATGAATAGTCTAAGTGTCATAAAAATCTAAGTCTTGTTTATTCCTATACGATCAGTCTACGGTTTATTGCCCAAGGCTTGGTTGACCAAATGGGTTAAATCCTTCTAGTCCCTATAGTCTAGATAATCCTATTTGTATTCTCCTTAATGGTCAAGGATGTGTCAGGTCGTGGGGTATTCTACCCAACTTAAAAATTTAGCTAAGGGTGTTTGGGACATCTAACTAGTAGGGTCAATCTCTAGCAAGCACGAAGGGAAGATAAGAATAATGATAGAAGGAATCAAGCAAGATGCAATCGATGAGTCGATCGAATATGGAATCGAGGAAAAAGGTCAAGTATGTGGATGAGATCCTAGACTTCTAATCCTATTCGCAGGCTTGCTTTGTACGGTAAAGTAACCAAACAATTTATCTCGACCTGCATGGGCCACCACAAAAACATGTAACGCCCCAGTCCTAAAATACGTAGGACTAGGAACGTGGACATGGCAGCTGCATTTATACGAAATATACTCCAATATATGGAAACCTCGTATGAATACATAAGCTGTAAAATGCAGTAGAACCATAACTAATCTCATCCACACAAAATAAATGAATAAAAGATATCATATAATCAACTATGAATTGTCTTGATACAATATGTTGGGAGGAGACAAATCCACTACCAACAAATATGGAAAAATACATGATATACAAAAGAATAATTTTGGCGAGCGAAGCGAAGACGATCCAAGTACAATCATACTCGAAGAAATAGTGATAATCACGGCTAGAACTAGAGCACCTGTGGATGACAAGAGCACACACCTGAAGAGATAATCAGGTCCTCAGAGGGACGTAACAAGACACATAATATCATGCCATATAAACTAAATAAATATTGCTCAAATAAATAAGTCAATTGAATTATAACATGGTCCAATACACACCTATTGAACTAGCTTACCATCCCCCCAACCAAACAATGACAGGAGATGGTAAACTAATTCACGGCGACGTATCCTTCCATGCTATGAATCCAATATGGTATCCGGACCCCAACAAGGTTCAATACCTTCTCATCGAAGCAGTAAGTCACACCTACAACCAAACAAGGACAAGATATGACGAACTAATCCGCGACAAGTTATTGTTCCAAACCACGGTCAGATACAAGTACCCAAACCAAAAGTACCCGTACCTAACGGATAAAGGTGCCTAACCGTTCTAAGTAAAATATAGTTAAGAACAATCCTTCCTACGCATGGACCCTGGCTAAATAGGATCGGCGTTGTCCCCCCTTGGGGCACCAAAGGCCCAATCAGTAAGAGCATAACGTTTCGCAGAACGTCAGTGGCCGTCAGTAATCATGGGTCATCAACCCCGTATCTCCATCGGAGCTTTCGGGTCACAAGAGAAAGTGCATCGAATACCATACGCTAAGGAATTGTCCTCCCCGCCCAATGCCTACTATGTTGTATCCACAACACTAAACCTCTATAACCGCTAAGTCAAACTAAGCATGTAATTCTATTAGAGGTTAATCCTATCGCACGGCTTATACACACCGGTGGCCAGCCAGTCACGCATGTCCGTGTTCTACATACGACACACAACTTTGTGGTACAATGTGTCAAGGCCAATGAATGCAACACACAAAGGTGGTCCCTTAAATCTAGGTTTAATGTGTAAGAAAACTAATACATAGCAGGAAATATAAATGAACAGTAAGTTCTAACAGGTTATGCCATGTATCACAGTTTATTTTGCATAAAGAAAATAATGAATAATGCATGAAATATGAGCTAAAATAAATAAACAGCAAATGGCAAGGTATCTTGCCTGGTAGGACGCCTGGTGTACTGCAATGATCAATGTCGCACGAACTGCAACTTCGGGTAACGACTACACAAGGAGACCTCTGATGGTGGCACGGACAGTTCCATTAGGTCCGGGACGGTTGGAATAGTTAAGGTCGACATAGGGTAGTCTAGAATTTGTGAGGGAATAGGAGTAATGGCTTGGTCATAGACAAGAGGATAATTGGAAGAGATTTGATAAGTAATAATATATTTATGATTTTAAAAAATATTATCTCCTGAAAATATATTTTATATCCCAAAAATATTTATAGGTAAGTTATATGTAGAAATTGTTTTTGGTCCAAAACTATTCTTTACTCAGTAAAATATTTTATATAACTACTTGAAAGTGTATAGGATAATTTGAAAACTATGTTACACGGCCCGAGGCGGCCTCTGTCCTCCACCCATGCGCAGCGCGTGGCCCAAGGGGGCGGACCGACGACGGTCGGCGTGGCGCCCAACTCCGGGATGGCTCCGGCCGGGGTGGCCCAGAGCGGCGCGGACGGAGGCGGGACGGAGTGGAGGCTGGGCCGGGATGGTCCGGCGGGGAAGGGCGAGAGAGGGAGTGGGAAGGGTGGGGTGGGTTGCCGGTGCGGGGGGGACGGCGGCTCCGGCGAGATGGGCGGGCGAGCCGCGAAGGAGGGGCGCCAGAACGGGAGCGGGAAGGGTGGGGGATCGCCGGTACTGGGGAGGGCGGGGGACGGCGACTCCGGCAAGATGAGCAGGCGAACAGAATCGCCTGAGGAGGAGGAGCGAGAACGTCGGAGAGGGAGCGGAGCTCGACCATCGGACGGGCTCGGGCACTCACCGGCGAGGGGCCAGCATTCGGCGGAGGGGGGATAGCGGGGAACTCGTCGAGGTACTCGCGGGAGGGGAGCGCCGCCGCCGAGGAAGAAGCCTGGACGGCCGGGATCGCCGAGGAGGAGGCCGAATTAGGAGGCTGGAAGGCTGCCGCAAGGTCGGGGGCGGAGGCGGCCGCTGGGCCGGGGGCGGAGGCAGGTGAGGGGGAGGAGGAGGAAGCTCCACGTCCGGAGGGGGCTGGGGGAGCGGCCGGGGAGGGCACGCCCAACAAGGAGTGGGCGGAGTTGGGCCACGAGGGAGCGGCCAGGGATGCTGCCGAAGCACTGGGGACGGGGCTAGGAGAGGGGGAGGAGGATCCACTACGAATGGAGAGGGCTGAGGGCCGTGAGGAGGGTGCGGCCATGAAGAAAACCTCCGAGGATGGGGCCGCCGTCGAAGTTGGAAGGGGCGCCTCCGAGGGTGGGGCCGCCGCCGCAGCTGGAAGGGGCGCCGGCCAAGATAGGGGGGCGGCGAGAGGCTGCGCCGGAGAGGGGGGAAGCGCTGTGGGGGGGGACCGCCGGGGGAGGAAGCACTACCGGCGGAGCAACGAGAGGGGGCTCCGGAGCAAGGGGCTCACCGAGCGGCACCGCGGCCAGCGGAGGGCCACTCCTAGACAGGAGACGCTGCTGCCGACGTCGACGACGCCGAGGAGGGAGGGTGGAGGGGGTGACGTGGCGTGCCGGGTCCGGCGTCGGGGAGGAAGGAGAGGGCGGCAACACCGCGGACAGCAAGGCTGCCAGGGGGGCACCGGCGTTAGGGGGCGCCGCGAGAATGGAGGCGGCAGGGGGAGCAGGCCGGCGGTGGAGTCCGGCGCTGGCTGCCAGGCGGTGGCGCACCAAGGCGGCGCCCTCCAGGCCGGCCACCAAGGGGGAGGCCATCCCCAGCCGAGGTCGCCCCTGTGAGCAGAGCTCACCAGCCCGGCCATCTATATTATATATATATATATATATATATATATATATAAATTTTATATATATATATATATATATATATATATATATATATATATATATATATATATATATATTTACAACAAGATAATAGTATTTAGGGCTTTTAAACTCCATAAACAAAACTTTGAGAATTATTGCATAACTATTAAAAAAACACACTTGTCAATAACACAACTAAAATACTAATCATAGTTACTGATAAATAATAATAAAAATAGTGGGATATTAATAATAAAGATGAAATAAGAATAATAGTAAATCAGTATAAGAATGAGAATAATAATGGTAATAATATTATAAAAACAACATATAACAATAGTAAAAACAAAAATGAAATAATAAAAAAATAAAATCACATTAGCCAAAACTGTTCTCTCTTTCAGAGAACAGTGTCCTTTAGTATAGAAAAGAGGAGAGAGAGAAGTGAATGAGAGGAGCTGTGGGAAAAGGGGGTCAGGCTCGGCGCTGATGGCCGGGCGGCCAGGGCACGAGAGAGCGGGCGGTGAGAGCGGAAGTCGAAAGAGAGAGAGAGGGATCGTAAGTTCGGGGAGCTGTGGTCAAGGAGAGGAGGGAGGAACGGCGATGCACGGAGGAGTAGGATTGGGGTTACTGGCGGTGGTCTTCTGGTCCGGTAGCGGCGGCTCGCGGTGAAGGGGGGGGCGGCTCGGGGGTCAGCGGCGGACACGGCGCACGCAGCCCGACCAGAGTTCGGCTATGGATGCGGCTGCACGGTCGTAGGATGGGAGCGACGATGGGTTGCCAGAGTTCGAGGGGAAGGCTCAGGGGTCAGCGGCGGACACGGCACAAAGGGAAGAGCGGTTTGGAGTTGGGGTCACGGCTGGAGTTGGTTGGCTACGTCGGCGGCCTGGTCGGCTCGACGGAGGAGAGTTTTAGGGTTAGGGTTTTATTTCTTTTCCTTTTCTGTGTGGTGGCTGAGATGGGTGGTGATGGCTGGTTGTTGTCGTATGGATTTGGCCGGGGTTGGTCGGATTTTTGGTGGAGACAGGGTGGTGATTGGTTCTGGGTTTGTTGCGACGTACGGGGACAGGGCTAGTTGGTGGTGGCAATGGTCGGGACAGTAGGTGGTCGTGGCAGTAGTGGTTTACCGCTGTCATGACAGAAAGGCGTGGCGTATAGGGTTAGTTGGCTTCGACCGACGGGAAGGGGGAAGGGAGATGGCGGCGTGGGTTGACAGGAGGAACGGAGGGAAATCGGGCAACGGTTAGGATTTAGGGTTGGGTCGTGTCGGGAAATATCCGGCACGACATGGATGGATGTCCGAAATTGTCGGACGCGAGAAATATTGTGTATGTATTAGAAAAAATTTAGTGGAAGGGGAGGAGGACACGGACATGGTCACGATGCACGAACTTGGGTTGTGGAAAATTTGTGAAAGATGAATTGTGAAGAAAATAATATGGAGGAGTACCTGCCTATTTATAGGATGTGGGAATTCCCAATTGGATAGTGTAAAACCCCTAAATTTCTGCTATATTTTTTTAAATAAATTTGGTACCAATTTTTTTTATTTTGCATTTATACGTCGCGTAGTCGTATTGTACATTGCGCGCAAATTACGTTTATTCGTGATTGCTCGACGAGTACGAATATGTACGAGCATACATATTTTTGGAAAAATATTTTTTATTTTTCAAAATAATATATAATAATTTTTCTTGCCATCGTATCAAAAATTTCAAGTTATTATTTTATTTACTAAAAGGCCTTCATTTATATAGTTATAAATAATAACGATATTTTCTCTTTGGTAAATATAAAATACTAGAATGTATAGTTACCAAAATATTATTTAACCTATTTATTAAAAAGGCATTGTGAAGTTTTTCTATTAATATTAAATATTTAACTTAAATTTTCGAAATTAATTATTATTATAATTTTAGTGTTCATAAAATATATTTTTAAAATGGTAGATATTTGTTTAAATTAGTTTTGATGATATACAAATTTGAATTTATGGATTTAGTATCTAATGTAAAGGTAGATTTATTTATATTTAAATTGGATTGAATTTGGATTTGATTTGGATTTGTTTTAAAATTTATTTGAATTAATAGTGATTATCAAAGGGAGTTTTAAACTAATCATAATCCTTCCAACTGGGAATTCCCACATCCTATAAATAGGCAGGTACTCCTCCACATTATTTTCTCCATATTATTCTTCCACAAATTCCACAACCAAATGTGCGTGCATCGTGTCCGTATTCTCCGTCCAATTCTAATTCCATCTTTTACAAATACATTATTTCACCTTCTCCGTGTCCACATTTCGGACACATCTCCTCATCACCATCCCCGTGTCGGACACACCCGACATGGCGCAATCCCTAGCAAAACCTAATCCTATACCTAGCCACCGACCGAAACCCCGACACAAAACCTAAAAGCCTAAGCCGACGCCACCACCGTAGTAGCCCCCATCTCCCTATCACCACCCCCGCAGCCTTACTCCGCCAACATCCACCGACTCCACCACCAGCATCTACCCTTCGCCAACCACCCAAATCTGACCACTCACTACCCAACTCTCCGACGAACGCCCACACGGCCTCCCGACGACACCCGCCACAAACCAACACCGCCATCATCTCCATCAAAATAAGAAAACACCACCATCGGCGCCACATCTGGCCGTCCACCAACAAAACACCACCACCATCACCGGCATCATCCGCCGACACCAAAACTCTCGACCACCACGGTCGACACCGCAACCAAAACCAACAACACCACAAACAACCAAAACCCCAGCTTCGCGTACCTCGCCGTGGCAACGCAGAGCACCGCTGCGAAATCCGGCCGGCCGCCCTAGACTCCACAACAGCGCCTCCACCGCCTCGCTGTGAGCACCTCCGCATGCGCCAAGCCGTCGACCGACCCCGACCGAGCTCCGAGCAGCGAGGAGCACCCCCACTGTAAACCCCTTCTTCCTCTCCGCCTAACCGCTGCACGTGAACGCCGCCCGTCCCACCGCCGAAAACCCTCTCCCCCAGCTCTGCCCGGCGCTGCGACCAACCGCCAAGCAACCCTCTTCGCCTTCTCCGTGCGGTCGCCCGGTGAAACCCCTGACCGCTGTGGCCGCGCTGTACCGGATCCGTCAAAATTTTTACTGGCCGGAGAGTTGCCTCCACCGCTAGCCAGTCTCCGCACGTCCGCCTCCTCCGGACACGTCTACCCCACTGCTGTCGCTGGACCATGCCTCCAGCGCGCCGTCGTAACTCTGCGGCCGACCGCCCTTGCCGGCCGAGCCCCGACGACTCCTCTCGCTCCCCTCCGACTTTCTCCCTCCGCCGAGCTCCCCCTTTTCCCTCTTCTCTTTCACCGCTCCGCCTCACTCCGATCCTTCCTCCGCCTCCTCTTCACTCTCGCACTGTCTCCGCCTCGCTCTCCTGCTCTCTCCCTCTCTCTGTATATTTTTTTCCTTCACTCATTCTCTCTCTTTTCCTTCTCTCTGATGAATATTGGTTTTGTTATAATTTTTGTTTTTGTTTTATTTATGGGCTTTCTCTTTCCACCCAACTAATCCCTTTGAAAGGGATGAGAATAGCTGTTCTCAAGTTTTGTATTTATTTTATTTTATTATTTATTGATTTCTAGTCAATTATTTTTGTTATTTAGATTTGTGTCTTAACAGTAATAAATATTGACTAGAATTTATAATTACTAAGTATTATTATTATTATTATTATTAGTATTATTATTATTATTATTATTATTATTATTATTATTATTATTATTATTATTATTATTATTATTATTATTATTATTATTATTATTTTGGCCACTATTATCATTAGATCTATTAAAATTTCTATTTTAATATATATAGTAAATATTCCTAAAAATGTTTACAAAAATATAGTATTGCGTTCTGCCTATGTGTAATTTCAAAAACTGGATTTCAAAGCCTATTAATATTAATTTTGTGATAATGATATAAATATTATCGCAGTATTTTATCTAATTAAAATTTTAGTTGCCTGATAGTATTATACATGTTTTATTTTAAAAAGGTTTTATCTAAATATTTTCATTTGTGATATATAGTTTTCTATCTAAATTGGCCTTTACAAAACTTAGATTTTTGCCTAATTCGATTTTGATTTTAAGTGTTTACCTAACAACATATTTTTATAAAAATATATAGTATCCTACTAAAATTGTATTTTGACAAAATTAGAGCTTTAGCTTATATATATATATATAAAAAAAAAAAAAAAAATATATATATATATATATATATATATATATATATATATATATATATATATATTAATTTTTAAGTACGTAGTTATCTAAAATGTTTTGGTAATAGAATACAGTTTTCAAGGTTATAAATTTTTTTTTCTAAATTCGTATTATTTGATCAAATTCCTTTAATTATCCTTCTGTCCGAGACCAATCCCATCCTTCCTATTCCTTCGCCAATTCAAGCCAACCTTATGTCGAACCTAACTAATTTGACCCTTCTGGACCCAATAGAACTGTCCGTGCCACCATCAGAGGTCACCTTGCATAGTTGTTACACCGAAGTCGCAGTTCGTGCCACATTGATCATTGCAGCACACCAGGCGTCCTACCAGGCAAGACACCTTGCCATTTGCTGTTTATTTATTTTAGCTCATATTTTATGCGTTATTCATTATTTAATTTATGCAAAATAAACTGTGATACATGGCATAACCTGTTAGAACTTACTATACATTATATTTCCTGCTATGTATTAGTTTTCGTACACATTAAACCTAGATTTAAGGGACCACCGTGTGTGTCGCATTCATTGGCCTTGACACGTTGTACCACAAAGTTGTGTGTCGCATGTAGAACACGGATATGCATGACTGGCTGGCCACCGGTATGTATAAGCCGTGCGATAGGAATAACCGCTAATAGAGGTTGCATGCTTAGTTTGACTTAGCGGTTATAGAGGTTTACTGTTGTGGATACAACATAGTAGGCATTGGGCGGGGAGGACAATTCTTTAGCGTATGGGCTTCGATGCACTTTTTCTTTTGTAACCCGTGAGCTCCGCCGGAGACGCGGATGAGATTATCCATGATTACTGACGACAACTGACGTTCTGTGGAACGTTATGCTCTTACTGATGGGGCCTCTGGTACCCAAGAAGGGACTATGCCGATCCTATTTAGCCAGGGACCATGCGTAGGAAGGATTGTTCTTAACTGCATTTTACTTAGAACGGTTAGGCACCTTTATCCATTTGGTACGAGTACTTTTGGTTTGGGTACTTGTATCTGACCGTGGCTTGGAACAATAACTTATCGTAGATTTCTTCGTCACATCTTGTCCTTATTTGGTTGTAGGTGTGACTTACTACTCCGATGAGAAGGTATTGAACCTTGTTGGGGTCCGGATACCATATTGGATTCATAGCATGGAAAGATATGTTACCGTGAATTAGTTTACCATCTTCTGTCCTTGTTTGGTTGGGGGGATGGTACGCTAGTTCAACAGGTGTATGTTACACCAGGTTATAATTCAATTGACTTATTTATTTGAACAATATTTATTCAGTTTATATGGCATGATATTATGTGTCTTGTTACGTCCATCTGAGGACCTGGTTATCTCTCCAGGTGTGTGCTCTTGTCTTTCGCAGGTGTTCTAGCTCTAGCCGTGACCATCTCTATTTCTTCGAGGATGATTACGCTTGTATCGTCTTCGCTTCGCTCGCCAAACTCATTTCATTTTTCTTGTATTTTTCTCTTACTTGTTGGTAGTGGATTTGTCTCCGCCCAACATATTGTATCAAGATAATTTATTATCATTATAGGATATCTTTTATTCATTTATTTTCGTGTGGATAAGATTAGTTATGGCTCTACTGCATTTTACAGCTTATGTATCCATACGAGGCTTATGTACTTCGTATGAATAAGGCTTATGTACTTCGTATGAATACAGCTGGCATGTCTACGTTCCTAGTCCTACGTATTTTGGAACTGGAGCGTTACATGTTTTTGTAGTGGCCTATGCAGGTCGAAATAAATTGTTTGGTTACTTTACCGTACCAAGCAAGCCTGCGAATAGGATTAGAAGTCTAGGATCTCATCCACATACTTGACCTTTTTTTCTCGATTCTATATTCGACCGACTCATCGATTGCATCCTGCTTGATTCCTTCTATCATTATTCTTATCTTCCCTTCGTGCTTGCTAAAGATTGACCCTACTAGTTAGATGTCCCAAACACCCTTAGCTTAATTTTAAGTTGGGTAGAATACCCCATGACCTGACGTACCCTTGACCATTAAGGGAATACAAATAGTATTATCTAGACCATAGAGACTAGAGGAATTTAACCCATTTGGGTCAACCAAGCCTTGGTCAATAAAACCGTATAATGATGGTATAGGAATAAACAAGACTTAGATCCTTATGACTTTTAGACTATTCATATGTGTTTTTATTTCATCTACCATCGTGCCTATTTTTTTACTATCTAAACTAATGATGCTAATGTAGCCTAGTTTTTGCAAGCTAAATTCTTTATCAAGCTTGTTCATGACATATGTTATTGGATGCATCACTAACGTATTGTCTACTCAGAATCGGTGCATGATGGTCTGATCAACCTAGTGCACTTTGGTTCGCTTTTGTCTATCGTTCTACGTGGATGGAGATATAGCTAAACTTGTCCTCTAGAGTCCCATCCGCGACTGGCCTTTGCAACTCCCTTTGAATTATTCGGTCGCCTTTGAACCACGTATTCGTATTCGATAACGCCTCCTTCGAACTCTATATTGCTTTCGCCTTCACCTATTTTAGAAGGACGAAGGCATTGTACTAGAACTCCCTCTAGCCTTCCTATCGACTATGACCATTCTCACTCGATGTTGCTATATCTTCATCCTAAACCACTCATCCTTTTATTGGCCCTATATTCGCTATCATGAACCTTCCAAATCACTTAATTTAGGCATGAACCTAATTGACATCTTATTCGTGCCTCAACCTACTCTCAAGAACCCATATCTACTAGGTCTCTAACTTATTTCTCTTGATCATTCTCTATTGCATGATACTCTTGATTTAAACTTTAAACCCTTAATCTTCTACTCGTGCCTTAACTCGCGACCCTCGTAACCATATCCATGTTCAATTCTATGATTTAGATCACGATTTTTTACGACATAATTTTGTGGAAACATTGTCGTTATTTGTTCCCCATCGATACCCCCTTGTGTCTTCTCACCCCCCTACTAATTTTTAACTTCGAGGACAAAATTCTTTTAAGTTGGGTAGGATGTAAAACCCCTAAATTTTTACTATATTTTTTTAAATAAATTTGGTACCGATTTTTTTATTTTGTATTTATACGTCGCGTAGTCGTATTGTACATTGCGCGCAAATTACGTTTATTCATGATTGCTCGACGAGTACGAATATGTGCGAGCATACATATTTTTGAAAAACATTTTTTTATTTTTGAAAATAATATATAATAATTTTTCTTGCCATCGTATCAAAAATTTCAAGTTATTATTTTATTTATTAAAAGGCCTTCATTTATATAGTTATAAATAATAACGGTATTTTCTCTTTAGTAAATATAAAATACTAGAATGTATAGTTACCAAAATATTATTTAACCTATTTATTAAAAAGGCATTGTGAAGTTTTCTATTAATATTAAATATTTAACTTAAATTTTCAAAATTAATTATTATTATAATTTTAGTGTTCATAAAAATATATTTTTAAAACGGTAGATATTTGTTTAAATTAATTTTGATGATATACAAATTTGAATTTATGGATTTAGCATCTAATGTAAAGGTAGATTTATTTATATTTAAATTGGATTGAATTTGGATTTGATTTGGATTTGTTTTAAAATTTATTTGAATTAATAGTGATTATTAAAGGGAGTTTTAAACTAATCCTAATCCTTATCCAACTGGAAATTCCCACATCCTATAAATATGCAGGTACTCCTCCACATTATTTTCTCCATATTATTCCTCCACAAATTCTACAACCAAACGTGCGTGCATCGTGTCCGTGTTCCCCATCCAATTCTAATTCCATCTTTTACAAATATATTATTTCACCTTCTCCGTGTCCACATTTCGGACACATCTCCTCATCACCATCCCCGTGTCGGACACACCCGACATGGCGCAATCCCTAGCAAAACCTAATCCTATACCTAGCCACCGACCGAAACCCGACACAAAACCTAAAAGCCTAAGCCGACGCCACCACCGTAGTAGCCCCCATCTCCCTATTACCACCCACGCAGTCTTACTCCGCCAACATCCACCGACACCACCACCAGCATCTACCCTTCGCCAACCACCCAAATCTGACCACTCACTACCCAACTCTCCGACGAACACCCACACGGCCTCCCGATGACACCCGCCACAAACCAACACCGCCGTCATCTCCATCAAAATAGCAAAACACCACCATCGGCGCCACATCGGGCCGTCCACCAACAAAACACCACCACCATCACCGGCGTCATCCGTCGACCCCAAAACTCTCGACCACCACGGTCGACACCGCAACCAATACCAACAACACCACAAACAACCAAAACCCTAGCATTGCGTACCTCGCCGTGGCAACGCGGAGCGCCGCTGCGAAATCTGGCCGCCCTAGACTCCACAACAGCGCCTCCACCGCCTCGCTGCGAGCACCTCCGCCCGCGCCAAGCCGTCGACCGACCCCGACCGAGCTCCGAGCAGCGAGGAGCACCCCCACTGTAAACCCCTTCTTCCTCTCCGCCTAACCGCCGCACGTGAACGCCGCCAGTCCCGCCGCCGAAAACCCTCTCCCCCAGCTCCGCCCGGCGCCGCGAGCAACCGCCTAGCAACCCTCTACGCCTTCTCCGTGCGGTCGCCCGGCGAAACCCCTGACCGCCGTGGCCGCGCTGCACCGGATCTGCGGAAATTTTCACTGGCCGGAGAGTTGCCTCCACCGCGAGCCAGTCTCCGCGCGTCCGCCTCCTCCGGACGCGTCTGCCCCACTTTTGCCGCTGGACTACGCCTCCAGCGTGCCGCCGTAACTCTACGGCCGACAGCCCTTGCCGGCCGAGACCCGACGACTCCTCTCTCTCCCCTCTGACTTTCTTCCTCCGTCGAGCTCCCCCTTTTCCCTCTTCTCTTTCACCGCTCAGCCACTCCGCCTCACTCTGATCCTCCATTCACCTCCTCTTCAGTCTCGCACTGTCTCCGTCTCGCTCTCCTGCTCTCTCCCTTTCTCTGTATATTTTTTTTCCTTCACTCATTCTCTCTCTTTCCCTTCTCTGCTGATGAAGTGGTTTTGTTATAATTTTTATTTTTGTTTTATTTATGGGCTTTCTCTTTCCTCCCAACTAATCCCTTGAAAGGGTGAGAACAGTTGTTCTCAAGTTTTGTATTATTTTATTTTATTATTTATTGATTTCTAGTTCAATTATTTTTGTATTATTTGTTTTTTAACAGTAATAAATATTGACTAGGATTTATAATTACTAAGTATTATTATTATATTATTTATTATTATTATTATTATTTTGGCAATGTTATCATTAGATCTATTAAAATTTCTATTTTAATATATATTAAATATTCCTAAAAAATGTTTACAAAAATATAGTATTGCGTTCTGCCTATGTAATTTCAAAAACTGGATTTCAAAGCCTATTAATATTAATTGTGATAATGATCTAATATTATCGTAGTTTTATCTAATTAAAATTTTAGTTGCTGATAGTATTATACATATTTTATTTAAAAAGGTTTTTTCTAAATATTTTCATTTGTGATATATAGTTTTCTATCTAAATTGGCTTTACAAAACTTAGAATTTTTGCCTAATT